>RJWK010031699.1:0-24076 GCA_004363435.1 Platanista minor | reverse complement strand
GAAAAAAAAAAAAAAAAAAGAATGGCTAATAGTAAAATTTAATTGAGCAAATAAATTTTAATATTAAAAGTAAGCTGGTACAAAAACTAGAATGTGGTTTTCTCTCTATGTTAAGAGAGCAAAGTTTTCTTAGAATACTGATGTGCTTTTGGTAACATATTGTAAAGTTTCTTTACCGTTTAAGCAATCTGGTATAACTTTCTATAGTTGTCTTTAAAATCTTTTATTGTCACTTTGGTTGAATGAATAAGTATTATTTCACAGTGACCTGCGATCCTATTTGACCAAGTGTCTTAAAACCTTTTGTTATCTTTGACAAGCTTTCCCAAGTCAAATTCTAAATGAAGTTTTTTTCACCTCTAGCTAACTTTGGGATGTTTCAAAGGACCCCTGAAATATCTCAAACAGAGAGATATTAAACTAATTACGTTTATTTGGTAAGCTTAATTACACGGGAAACATTGTCAAATAGGTGGTAATAAACCTTCTTAGGTTATATTGTATGGGTAAATGTCATTTTAATAGATACCCAAAAATTATACGGAATGCCAAAAAATCCATTATGTCCTGTTATAATGTTATCAGTCATAATTCTAGCTACCTTAAAATGTTGTATGTCACAGAAATAACTAAGTTTCTTTGTTAGTTGCATGTAGTCAGATCTTTAACCATGCCATTTTAAGTCCTGTGTCATTTATAGATAATCATTGTTTTACTCTGATGCTTCAAGAAGATCTTCAAGAATATTCATAAAAGGGACTTTCTGACAAAAAGGTTTCTGACTTTTAGATCATATCACTAAACTTAGTAAGGAATTACAAAACTCTAATGAAAAACCTGATGGCTTCTTCCAGATCAACAGGAATTAACTGCAAGGGACTGAATGAACTGATAAATAATTTTATGACTTTTTGTCTGAAACATCACAGACTTTTAATCTTTATTTTCTAGAAGACCTTTCCTCTTACTCTATGACCCACAACAAGGTGATAAAGTATAGCTTTGTAAACAAAGATGAAATATTTATCTTTTTCTCTCTGCCTGATACATCCAGAATTTGGCCTGTCCAGCTTGCTCCCCTTTGGACTTGATGGCTGATTATGATCCAGATTACAACTGGTTATACTAATAATTGTTTTAAATTGCTTTCTCAGGACTTACCTGGTGGTGCAGTGGTTAAGAATCTGCCTGCCAATTCAGGGGACACGGGTTCAATCCCTGGTCCTGGAAGATCCTACATGCTGTGGAGCAACTAAGCCCTTGTGCCACAACTACTGAGCCTGCGCTCTAGAGCCTGCAAGCCACAACTACTGAGCCCGAGCACCACAACTACTGAAGCCCACACACCCTAGAGCCCATGCACTGCAACTACTGAGCCCATGCACTGCAACTACTGAAGCCCGTGCACTCTATGGCCCATGCTCCACAAGAGAAGCCACCACAATGAGAAGCCCGTGCACCACAATGAAGAGTAGCCCCTGCTCCCCACAACTAGAGAAAGCCCACGTGCAGCAACAAAGACACAACACAGCCAAAAAATAAATTAAAAAATTGAAAAAAAAACCTGTTCTCTTTGTTGTTTTCAAAATGTTTGCTCTTTGTGTCTCTTTCTGCTCTACTATGACTTATTAATGTTACTAGCTATATTACTTATATCTTGTCTATTTTATGAGTGTTTTTGCATTGCCTAATGGGTAACCAGGCCGCTGACAAAATCAATGATGGCTAAACATATAACTCTATATAAAATAATTGTAATAGTGCAACTCTAGATATGGGAAGAAGCAACAAGATAAAATATTTCCTGGATAATAACAGACTAGTAAGACAGGTGATTCAGAGAATTTTGGATTATCAACAGGGCCTAATCCAAAAAGTAGCACATTGAGTGGCTTATCAACATAATCCTCGTCTGACCTAGGAATGAGATTTCCTAGACAAATGGGACAAATTGGTCATGAAATTGGCCCCGAACTTTGGTCAAATTTATTACTTACAAAGGGCACTGTAAACAAAGAATGTTGCCTGCCATTCCAGTTCTGCAAGGATCAGGCCATTAGCCACTGCAGTTGCCCACTGACAGTGAGCTCTGAGGTGAATTCAGGAAGAATTCTGTGCTTTGGATACTGGCCCTAGACAGTTAAGATGCAAATCTAAAGAATAATTTCAATGAACTCAGATTCTTGTATCTTCCCACACAAAGCAAAGCACTAAAATCATTGACTTGAGATGTGTGTTCTTTGTGATTAGCAATAGTCTTTGGATGTTTGACTACATTTTTTTTTCCAGCAAAAAAACTCATCCTATACATCCTGCCTCCTCCTCCCTTAGCTCTTTGGAGCAGTTCCTCTGAGGGAACTGAGAGGCTGTCTCCTGGGCTACAGTCTGAAGTAAGGTCCCCAAATAAAACTTAACTTGCAGTTTTTTTTGGATTTTTTTTTTTTGTGGTACGCGGGCCCCTCACCGCCACGGCCTCTCCCGCCGCGGAGCACAGGCTCACGGGCCCAGCCACTCCGCGGCATGTGGGATCCTCCCAGACTGGGGCACGAACCCATGTCCCCCGCATCAGCAGGCGCACTCCCAACCACCACGCCACCAGGGAAGCCCAACTTGCAGTTTTGACGTTGTGCTTTTTTCTTTCAGTCGACATATTGAACACCACATTCTCATTTTTCTGTTAAGGTCCTTAAAAATATCACTGCCATTTCTTAAAAGAAAACATTCCAACCCTCCAAAGCTGAGGGATGCATCATAGCATAAAGAACAATGTTTTTAATGCTAACAGCATTCCTCCCCTTTCTGGCAGGTCAAAGTTCTGCGCCTTGGGTTCCTCATCATGAAATGCTGATGAGGGCATCTGTAGTTTTCTAGGCAGGAGGGAGGATTCAATGAGAAAAGAGACAAGTACAGGGCCTGGGTCACAGTCAGTGTGCCTGGATAGGGGAGTTATTTTTACTACACCAGTTTATTACTAGAGGGAACTAGAAAGGTCAGCTCATTGAGTTGTACTGTCTCACCAACTGGGGAACTGAGACTCAAGAGGGGAAGGGACAGAGTGAGTTAAGACTAATGTGCCATGGCACGACCAAGACTATAACCCAGGCCAGGTGTTGCTTTCACCACTTCCCCGGCACCCTGAAATGCAGTACAAACAGGAAGTTTAATTAATTCATTCAACAAATATTTACCAAATCTCTGCCATGTGTGCCGAGTGCTATGGTAGGACTGGGAAGAAGGAGAACCAACAAAACAATTGCCTGTGTCTTAGAGATGTGCGACAAAATACCACAGGCTGGGTGGCTTAAACACTGACATTTATTTTATCACAGTTCTGGCGGCTGGAAGTCCCAGATCTAGGTCTGGCAGGGTTGGCTCCTGGTGAGAGCTCTCTTCCTGGCTTGTGGATGGCTGCCTTCTCCCTATGTCCTCACATGGTCTTCCGTGGTGTGTGCGTGTGTGTGTGTGTGTGTGTGTGTCTGGGTCTGTGTGTGTGTGTTTGTCTGTGTGAGAGAGAGACAGAGAAAGGCCTAGTCAATGATATCTTGAGGAGTTTTCACATAAATATTATATTAGGGCTAATCTCCAAAAGTCCACCGGACTTACCATGGCATTTATAAAATTAAAACCCATCCCTCAGAACGCCCATGTGGCCTAATGATGTATTCATGTATGCAGGTATGGGCTCAAACGCATTTCCAAGTGACTGAACTTCTTGGAGGGGGGATGGGGGCCGGGATGGGGAGAAGGCCAGTGGCTTCAGCAAGTGGCTTCTCCTGATTAACAGGAATGGGGACACAATGGGGCCTCTCGGCCTGGTGCAGTTGTCAACTCTGCTCATACTATCTAGTGTGAGTTTCATTCAGCTAAGTTTGTTTTCAGCAGAAGCTAGTGATGAAGATGATGATGATGATGAAAATAATCATACCATAATCAGAACTACTATTTATTGGGCATTTCCTATGTGCCAGGTACTTAACACTCCTTATGTTATTTAATGTTCACAGCAGTCTTTCATCCTCACCCCCTCTGCCCTCATCCAAGCCAGCATCATCTCTCACTTGGAAGACAGCAAAAGCTTCCCAACAAGTTTCTTTGCCTCCCTCTTCCTTGCCTAAAATCTACATCCTCACGGTGGCCAGTGATGATGCCTCTCCCTTGCCCAAAACCTCCCCCTGAGAATACAGCCTAGACTCCTGACCATGGCTCACAGGCCCTGCAGGCTCTAGCCCCTGCCACCCTTCCCACCTCATCCTGTTCATCTCTCTCCCTAGAACACTGCACCCCAGCCACCCTGACCTCCTGTTTGTTCTCCAGCAAAGTCTGTCCTTTCCTGCTTGGGTGTCTATGCACTGCTCCCTGCAACTGCACTGTTTATCCCCTGCATTTTGCCTTGCTGGTCTTAGCTCAAATTTCTTCTCCTCCATGGGCCTCCCCTGACCACACTACCTAAAGCCAGCCTCCTCTACATGCCTAGTTACTCTCAGTCACATACCCCACTGTTTTCCCTCATGTTGCTTCTCCTGGTTTGTAATCATCTTGCCTTTATGTACTTGCTTCCCCATTGTTGCTTATCTCCTGTCATTAGAATTGAACTTCATGAAAGTGGGAAGGCCTTGGTCACCTCCATGTCTCCAGTGCTTAGGCCTGGCCCATGGTAGGCTCTCAAAAATATTTGATGAATGAATGTACTATTGTTCCCATTTAACAGATGAGGAATAAATGTCAGAGAGTTAAAGTGTTTGCTTTACCTACACTAGTTTCCTTTGGCTGCTGTAAGAAATTGCCACAAATTTAGTGGCTTAAAACATTACAGACCTATCCTCTTACAGTTCTGGATGCCAGAAGCCTAAAATCAGTTTCAGTGGGCTAAAGTCATGGTCAAGCAGGACCATGTTCCCCCCAGAGGCTACGGAGAGAGTCTGTATGCTTGATTTTCCAGCTTCTAGAGCTCCATTCCTTGCACTCCTTGGCTCATGACCCCTTCCTTGGTCTTCATGTAGTGTCTCCTTTCTCTAACTCTGTTTCCATCTAATGGTTTTCTTCTCTTTTGTCTGTAGTCAAATCTCCCTCTGACTCTCTCTCACCAGGATAACTGTGATTACATTTAGTGCTTACCTGGATAATCCAGACTAATCTTCCCATCTCAAGACTCTTAATTTAATCACATCTGCACAGCCTAATATAAAGTAACATTCACAGATTCTGGTGATTTGGACATGGATATCTTTGGGGCCATTTTTCACGATATCACTGTTACATAACCACTCATCCAACCCAGATCTGTCTGAGTTCAGAAGCAAGCTGTTGGCCATTAGGCTGTGGTGTTTGCATACAAGCATTTCTCTTCCCTGGCTGGGTTAGATTACCTAGCACACAACTGTGCACAGGATTACTGCTTATTTAGTGCTCATCAGATAAATGTAACAGTCTCCCTTGGGGCATCAGATCTTTTCTCATTCAGGGAGGACTAAAGACCCAGATGTGGCTCCTGGGCCAACCTACTTTCCTTTATATTTACCCAAAGAGGAGACCACTGATGGCTCTGGCTCAATCAGACTTCTTCCTTAGTTCCTTATCTACTACTCGATGATTTCATGAGTTTTCGGTTCCTTCCCGCTTCCCTTTCTGCTTCTTCTGTCCCTACACATCTTTTTTCCTTCCTTCTTTTTTTTTTTTAAATATTTATTTTCATTTTATTATTTATTTTTATTTTATTATTTATTTTTTGGCTGTTTCGGGTCTTAGTTGCGGCACGTGGGATCTTTTGTTGTGGCACACGGGCTTCTCTCTAGTTGTGGTGCGCGGGCTCCAGAGCGTGTCGGTTCAGTAGTTGCGGCACATGGGCTTAGTTGCCCCATGGCATGTGGGATCTTAGTTCCCCGACCAGGGATCGAACAACCCACGTCCCCTGCATTGGAAGGTGGATTCCTAACCACTGGACCACCAGGGAAGTCCCATTTCCTTCCTTCTTTTTTACTTCTTAGATATCACAGATTTGTAGTACTTGGAAGCCGCACAGACTAGTCTTTTCATTCTACAGATTGTGAAACTGAGGCTCAGAGAGGGGCAGTGAACATACACAAAGATGCACTGTGTTTGGGATAAAGCCAAGAATAGAACCCAAAATATGGTTTCCAGTTTAGAAAATTGTCTACCAAAAGCTGACATTGTCTTTTTTCTTTTTTGCGGTACACAGGCCTCTCACTGTTGTGGCCTCTCCCGTTGTGGAGCACAGGTTCCGGACGCGCAGGCTCAGTGGCCACGGCTCACGGGCCCAGCCGCTCCACGGCATGTGGGATCTTCCCGGACCGGGGCACGAACCCGTGTTCCCTGCATCGGCAGGCGGACTCTCAACCACTGTGCCACCAGGGAAGCCCCCAACATTGTCTTTTAAGATTTTTTTTATTATTAATCAGTTTTATTTTTTTAGAGCAGCTTTAGGTTCACAGCAAAACTGAGCAGAAGGTAGAGTGGTCTCATATACCTCCTGACTCCTATCACTCAGTTTCCAGCCTCCCCTACTATCAACATCCCCCACCGAAGTGGTACATTTGCTACAAGTGATGAACCTACACTGACACATCATCTTCACTCTAGAATCATAGTTCACATTAGGGTTTACTCTTGATGTTTTATATTCTATGGGTTTGGACAAATGTAGAATGACACATATCCACCATTATATCATTAGACACAGTAGTTTCTCTGCCCTAAAACTCTTCCATGCTCCCCCTCCCTCCCTCTTAACCCCTGGCAACCACTGATCTTTTTAAATCTCTCCATAGTTTTGCCTTTTCCAGAGTGTCTTGTAATTGGACTCATACAGTATGCATCTTTTTCAGGTTGACCTCTTTCCCTCACCAATATTCATTTAAGGCTCCTCCATGTCTTCTCATGGCTTGATAGCCCATTTCTTTTTAGTGCTGAATAATACTGCACTGTCTGGATGAACTATGGTTTATTTATTCATACACCTACTGAAGGACATTTTGGTTGCTTCCAAGTTTTGCCCATTATGAACATTGTTGTGGTAAACATTTGAGAGGGTGATTTTGTGTGGACATAAGTTTTCAACTCATCTGGGTAAATACTGATGTCCTCATTCTATTAGATCAGGTTTGCAGAACACTACTCCAGAGGAAATGATCTCCTACCTGGACAAGTCCCTATGCTTTTCTACGTTTCATGTATGCAAAATCACACGAGCTAAAATGATCTTGGAGATCACAGAATCCAACCTCCTCACTTTACAGAAGGGGAAACTGAGGCCCATGGAGATTGACCTTGCCCTGTCCCTGGGGCCCTGGGGGGTTAGGTCCCTCTGCTGGGGTTAGGAGTTGTTGGGTTGGGTTCTACTCTGGTTGGAGGACAGGAAGGAGAGATGCCTACAGGGCTCTTCTCCCTCTCTCCCAGTAGCTCCAGAAACAGTCCTGATATTAACTGCTATTGGTTAGTGCACATGCCTAAACAAGTCATTGCAACTCCGATGGTCCAGCATTGGAGGACCAACTCCGATGGTCCTCCCTGAGTGGGAGGCAGAGCCAGCCTCATCAGAACTGTATAGGTGGGGATGGCAGAAGTGGTTTTCCAAAGGAGAATTAGGGAACGATTACCAGGAGAAGGGATGATGGATGCTGGGCAGTAGAAACAGATGTTCATCACACAGGAGAAATGAAACTTGAACATTAGGAGCTGTATTGCAAGGGACAGCATGGCAAGACCTATCTACTGACCAAAGACAAGCACATTAAAAACAATGACGAAGCACTGGAAGTTACTCTGATGATGTCTGTCAAAATTTTCATTAACACATTCCCCTCAACTCAGCAACTCCATTTCTAGGAATCTATCCTATACAAGTGCTTGTACACCTATACACCATGGTGTTCACTACAGTGTTATCTGCACCATTAAGAGGTTGGAGACAATGTGCATGTACACTGAGGGGAAAATGATTAAATAAATTATTGTAATTCTATTGAGTAAAATGTTGCTGTACTTGTTAAAGAGACTCAAATATATCTGTATATGCTGATGTGGAAGCACGTTCAGGAAATACTATTGTGAAATATGAAATGCTCAACATATTAAGTATAATATCTCATTTTTCTAAAACTAAGAAAGAAACCACATACACACACAACCACAGACTAACACTCAAACACAGAATATACACACACAAACATACACACTGCTATGGTCTGAATGTTTGTATCCCTCTGAAATTCATATACTGAAACCCTAATGCCCAGTATGATGATACTAGGAGATAAGGCCTTTAGGAGATGATTCGGTTAGGAGGGTGGAGACTTCATGAATGAGATTAATGCCTTTCTAAAAGTAGCTTGAGGGGGCTTCCCCAGTGGCACAGTGGTTAAGAATCTGCCTGCCAATGCAGTGGACACAAGTTCGAGCCCTGGTCCAGGAAGATCCCACATGCCGCGGAGCAATCTAAGCCCGTGCGCCACAGCTACTGAGCCTGCGCTCTAGAACCCATAAACCACAACTACTGAAGCCCGCGTGCCTAGAGCCTGTGCTCCTCAACAAGAGAAGCCACCATAAGGAGAAGCCCGCGCACTGCAAGGAAGAGTAGCCTCCACTCGCCTCAACAAGAGAAAAGCCCGCGCGCAGCAAGGAAGACCCAACGCAGCCAGAAACAATTAAAAAAAAAAAAAAAGTAGCTTGAGAGAGCTCCCTTGCCCTTTCCACCATGTGAAGACACACTGAGAAATCTGCAACCCAGAAGAGGGTCTTCACATGACCAAGCTACCAACCTGATCTTGGGCTTCCAGCCACTAGAATTGTGAGAAATAAAATTCTGTTATTTATAAGCTACCTAGTCTGTGGTATTTCGTGTAGCAGAGTGAATGGACAAAGACACACACATGTTATATCCATGTTCGTATATGCTCGTAAAAGGTCTGGAAGAATTTACAATAGTTCCCCCTACACTGTAGAAGTATAAGTGGAGACCTATGGGTGGAAGCAGGGGTTGGAATTTTAAGTTTTAATTTAAATGTTTTGATTTTTAAAGACATATATGCTGTTTTTGCAACAAAAATTGAACATTTTAAAGGCGTATGATAAGAATAAGGCGGGGGTGGTACAGGCCAATATCTTTGATGAATATAGAAGCAAAATCTCAATAAAATACTAGCAAACTGAATCCAACAACACATAAAAAAGATCATACACCTGACCAAGTTAGATTCATCCCAGGGTCACAAGGATGGTTCAACATACACAAATCAATCAATGTGATGCATCACATCAACAAAAGAAAAGACAAAACCACATGATCATCTTGATACATGCAGAAAAAGCATTTGATAAAATTCAACATCCACTCATGATAAAAACTCTTACCAAAGTGGGTATAGAGGGAACACATCTCAACATAATAAAAGCTATTTATGACAAACCCACAGCCAATATAATACTCAATAGTGAAAAACTGAAAGCCTTCCTGCTAAAATCTGGAACAAGACAAGGATGCCCACTCTCACCACTTCTATTCAACATAGTATTTGAAGTCCTAGCCACAGCAATCAAACAAGAAAAAGAAATAACACATAAATCAGAAGAGAATACATAAAATTGTCATTAATGCAGATAACATGATACTATATATAGAGAACCCTAAAGACTCCACATAAAAACTACGAGAACTGGTAAGTTAATTCAGCAAGGTAGCAGAATACAAGATTAACATACAGAAATCTGTTGCATTTCTTTACACTACAGTGAAAAATCAGAAAGGGAATGTAAAAAAACAATCCCTTTTAAGATCTCATCAAAAAAGAAAGAAACCTGACCAAGGAGGTGAAAGACTTATATACTGAGAACTATAAAACATTAATAAAGGAAACTGAAGATGATTCAAAGAAATGAAAAGAGATCCCATGTGCTTAGATTGGAAGAATTAATATTGTTAAAATGGCCACAGTGCCCAAAGAAATCTAAACATTTAATGTGATCCCTATCAAATTACCCATGACAGAACTGGAACAAATAATCTTAAAATTTACATGGAACAATAAAAGACCCAGAATTGCCAAAGCAATCCTGAGGAAAAAGAACAAAGCAGGAGGCATAAAAAGCTACAGTAATCAAAACAGTGTAGTATTGGTACAAAAACAGACAGGTGTATCAGTGGAACAGAATAGAGAGCCCAGAAATAAACCCACAAACCTACAGTCATTTAATCTTTGCCAAACAAGGCAAGAATATACAATGGAGAAAACATGGTCTCTTCAGCAAGTGGTGTTGGGAAAGCTGGATAGCCACATGTTAATAAATCAATGAAGTTAGAACACACCCTCACACCATATGCAAAAATAAACTCAAAATGGCTTAAAGACTTACATATAAGACATAACACAATAAAACTCTTAGAAGAGGGCTTCCCTGGTGGCACAGCGGTTGAGAGTCCGCCTGCCGATGCAGGGGACACGGGTTCGTGCCCCGGTCCAGGAAGATCCCACATGCTGCAGAGAGGCTGGGCCCGTAAGCTGTGGCCGCTGAGCCTGCGTGTCCGGAGCCTGTGCTCTGCAACGGGAGAGGCCACAACAGTGAGAGGCCCGCGTACCGCAAAAAAAAAAACAAAAATCAAAAAAAAACTCTTAGAAGAGAACGTAGGCAAAACATTCTCTGACATAAATTGTACCAATGTTTTCTTAAGTTAGTCTCCCAAGGCAATAGAAATAAAAGCAAAAATAAACAAATGGAACCTAATCAAACTTACAAGCTTTTGCACAGCAAAGGAAACCATAAACAAAGCGAAAAGATAACCTACAGACTGGGAGAAAATATTTGCAAATGGTGCAACCGACAAGGGCTTAATCTCCAAACTTACAAACAGCCCATACAACTCAATAACAAAAAAACAAACAACCTAATCAAAAAACGGACAGAACACCTAAATAGGCATTTCTCCAAAGAAGACATACAGATGGCCAACAGGCAAATCTGGAACAAGGTCTGACACTCAATAAGCAGGTATTGAAGGAATGAGTGGACTCCAGTTACTCAGAAGCTTTGAGGAGCTCTCTTCTGTCATGTTGCCAATCCATCAAGAAGTGTAATACCAGACAGAGACAGCCATCATGCCTTGCAAACTGCTTCAGCAGAAAATGTGTGGGAAAGCAGAGTGCCTATCCCGTAGCAAACGTTTGCGGTATAAGTGAAGGAGGCAATGGAAGTTTTCTACATTCATGCAGGAGACTTTTCCCAGAAGGTTTTTGCCCCTCCCTCAAATGTCAAATACTCACAGCATATAACTGACCTATGTGAATACACATCAGGTACAGACAGATGAGGAAATCCAAATAGGCAATAAACATATGAAGAGATGGTCAACTTTATGGAAACAATGAAATGAATTTTCTTTTTCTTACCAGTCAGATTGGTAAAGATAAAAAGTAAAACACAAAGGAGGTTTAACAATAGCAGGTGTTGGCAAAGGTGTGAGGAAAGAAGTCCTTTCATACTCTGTCAGAAATATAAATTTGTAAAGCCACTCTGGAGGACAATTTGGCAGTAACTATTTTTTTCAATCGCTCTTTCAGAAATTCGGGTGTCAAAGGTTGAGTTACTCATATTGTCAGGAAACTCTTTTCCTGTCATCATGGGTCCATGCAAGGCTCCTACCTGGGTTTACTCATTTATCTTACCCCTTTATTTATACCAGTGGTTTGAACTGGGGGCAGTTTTGCACCTTCCAGGAACATTTGACAATGTCTACAGACATTTTTGCTTATCATAACTGCTATTAGCATCTAGTGGGTAGAGGTCAGGGATGCTGCTAAACATCCTACAATGCACATGACAGTTCCCATAACAAAGAATTATACAGCCCAAAACATCAACAGTGATGAAGTACAGAAATGCTGATTTACACCAATCCTTTCCCCACCATAAGCAACGATTCTGATCTATTTAGAGTATATTGTCTCGTATTTACTCATCTAATGTGTGTATTGTTGCTTTGTTGCTGTGTATGCTTAATGTAAATGGTATTATGTTAAAATCTCATTCTATTTCCTGTTTTTAAAATTTAGCCTCTATTTTTACACTTCATCCATTCTTCTAGCTTTACACATATTGTTAAAACTAAGAAGGGATGTGCCTTTGGGACTCCCCTGGTGGTGCAGTGGTTAAGAATCCACCTGTCAATGCAGGGGACACGGGTTCGGTCCCTAGTCTGGGAAGATCCCACAATCCGCAGAGCAACTAAGCCCATGCGCCACAACTACTGAGACCACATGCCACTACTACTGAAGCTTGCATGCCTAGAGCCCATGCTCTGTGACAAGAGAAGCTACCACAATGAGAAGCCCGTGCACCACAATGAAGAGCAGCCCCTGCTCGCTGCAACTAGAGAGAGCCCGCACGCAGCAACGAAGACCCCATGCAGCCAAAAATAAATAAATTAAAAAAAAAAAAAGAATGGATGTGCACATTGGCCCAGCTACTCCACTCCTTGCTATCCACCGTGAAGAAACCTTCCTATGTTTCCTAAGAATGCATATGCAATAATATTCTTTGTAGCATCATTTGTAATAGCAGAATATTGGAAACAAGTTAAATGGTATAGAAATACAAAATTGGTTAAATAGATTACAATATGACATATGTACTTTCTTACTCAATATAAACTTTCCTGAGGCCAGTATCTGATTTAAATTGCTTCTAAGTGGTAAGCTGCCCTGTGTATTGTAGGATGTTCAGCAGCATCTCTGGCCTCTACCCACTAGATACCAGTAGCACCATAAAACCTAGTTGTGATCATCAGACAACGTCTTTAGACGTTGTCAAATGTTCCCCTGCGGAAGGGGGTAGGGAATGCCTACAGCTGAGAACCACTGGTGTAAATAAAGAAGGAAGATAAACAAATAAATTCAAGGAGGGACTTTTCATGGATCAATGATGATCATTCCTTATATTGGTATAGAACTTTGGAGTTTTTCTATAATCTGGTTTTCTAAAAACTATATTCAATGTATAAGAATTAAAAATATACATATGCAAATAGGAAATGAACATATACACAATTCTACCATCTATAGATCAATTGTTATCCCCTCTTCTAGACACACAAAATAAACAGACACACTCACACACATTCATTTTTTCAAGTAACATTGCATGACACATATTTCCCTACTGCCTGCCTTTGTCACTTAATACGTCATTAGCAATTTTTGATGTTACACTACAGCATTTTAAAGCCTAATAGGGAAACAGAACAGAAATTTACCCCATTTTAGAGATGAGGTTATTGAGGCTTAGTGAGGTTAAAAAAATCTCTAGTTAATCATCATCATCATCATCATCATCATCATCTGTCTTATTATCAGATCTAACTATCGACAAAGATTTAGAAAAAGATGTTCAAGAGGCTAGGGCAAAGTCTTGTTCTTTTATCCCTTCCTTTTGTGAAAAGGAACTAAGACTCTATATCCAATAACATTACATAACACTTTAGAGAAGACAAGTGCATGCTGATCTTCTTGGTTTTTCTTCTTCTGATCAGTGGCTATGTTACTCCTGGTGTATGTGGAGGTGGAGAACAGGAGAGGGGAGATCCTGCTTTTACTGTGACTGTGGCACAATGAACAGGGACCCCCTCTAGTGCTGCTTTAACATCATCATCCTACCTGAAGGAAGACAGCTTCTTCCCTTTGGCCTCAGCTGCCTTGTGAGTTGGTAAATTCCTGTCGTTGGTGTTTAAGCTCTTAAGTTCAACTCTAAAATATTATGAATTTTTTTGAACCCTAGCTTCCAAGATTCCAAGATGACAAGCTTCTAGAATTCTGAGATTCTGTGACTCTAGTGGAGAATCTCAGGTTGTTATCCTGGTTGTCCTCTACATAACGCTGTTCTCACAGCAAATTCAACCTCAAGACTGTTCCTCACCATCTCAGAAGGCAAACGAATTAAGAACATGACTATTTCTGAGTACTTCAAGGCATTTCTGAAGTTGATTTAGAGAAAATATGTGAATGAATAGAGAATTCAGTGGAGAGATGGAAACTAAAAAGTTTATCGAATTGAATAAAATAAAAATTTAAAAAATCATCAAATTGAAATGTTGGTAATAAAAAATACTGTGAATAATTTTTGATAGGAAAAGAATTCTTTCGATAGGATTATCTTTATCTAGATGCAATAAAGCCATGGAAAGAATCTGTGAACTTGAAGATAGGTCAATAAAAATTATCCAAATTGAAATTGAAAGAGAAAAAAGAGTGGAAAAATAAGAAAATCCAACAGCTATAAGACAACAAAAATAAGTCACATATGAGTTATTGGACTCCCAGAGGCAGAAGAAAGAATGTGGCAAAATAAATATTTGAAGAAATAAAGGCCAAGAATTTTCAGAAAATAATGAAAGATATAAAACTACAGACCAAGAATTTCACAGAAAAACACCAGAACAGAATAGGCTAAACACCAGCACACACACACACACACACACACACACACACACACACACCACATACCACACACAGACACTCACCTGGACATATCATATTCAAACTACTGAAAACCAAAAACAAAGAGTAAAACCTGAAGGCAGCCAGGGAAAACATTTACACACAGAGAAACAAATATAAGAATTGCAGCATCCTCATCAGAAATCATGCAACCAGAAGACAAGAAGTGATATCTTTAAAGTGCTGACACAAAAACACTGTCAACCCAGAATTCTACACCCAGAGAAAATATTTTTCAAAAATGAAGGAGAAATAAAGATTTTTTTAAAAAGACAAGCAAAAAACTAACATATTCATTACTAGTAGATCTGTGCTACAAAAAGTGTTAAAGGAAGTTATTCAGGAAGAAGGAATATGATAAGTTATCTACAAGAAGAAACAAAGATCTTTGGAAATGGTTAAAAGAAAGGTAAATAGGGCTTCCCTGGTGGCGCAGTGGTTGGGAGTCTGCCTGCCAGTGCAGGGGATGCGGGTTCGTGCCCTGGTCGGGGAGGATCCCACATGCTGCGGAGCGGCTGGGCCCGTGAGCCATGGCCGCTGGGCCTGCGCGTCCAGAGCCTGTGCTCCGCAACGGGAGAGGCCACAACAGTGAGAGGCCCGCGTACCGCAAAAAAAAAAAAGAAAGGTAAGTATAAAAGTTTTTAAACTTATTTTTAATTGCTCTTAAAGAGATTTGATTATCTCAAGTGGGGATCATCAAACTATAGTCTGTGGGCTGGCTGCCTATTTTTTTTAGATTAAAAAAAGGTATTTTTATTTTTATTTTTTTAAATTAATTAATTAATTAACTTATTTATTTAATGTTGGCTGCATTGGATCTTCATTGCTGTGCATGGGCTTTCTCTCGTTGCGGCAAGCAGGGGCTTCTCTTCATTGTGGTGTGCAGGCTTCTCATTGAGGTGGCTTCTCTTATTGTGGAGCATGGGTTCTAGGCGCACAAGCTTCAGTAGTTGTGGCACACAGGCTTAGCTGCTCCGTGGCATGTGGGATCTTCTTGGACCAGGATCGAACCTGTGTCCCCTGGATTGGCAGGCGGATTCTTAACCACTGTGCTATCAGGGAAGTCCCTTTTATGAGTAAAGTTTATTGGAACACAGTGATTCTCATAACTTATGTATTGTCTATGGCTGCTTCTTTTACTGAAGTATAGTTGCTGTACAATATTACATAAGTTACAGGTGCACAATATAGTGGGTCACAATTTTTAAAGGTTATATTCTATTTATAGTTATTATAAAATATTGGCTATATTCCCCATGTTGTACAATATATCCTTGTAGCTTATTTTATACTTAGTAGTTGGTACCTCTCAATCCCCTACCCCTATATGCCCCTCCCCACTTCCCTCTCCCCACTGGTAACCACTAGCTTGTTCTCTATATCTGTGAGTCTGCTTTCTTTTTGTTATATTCACTAGTTTGCTGCATTTTATGTATGTGATATATATACATCAAATCTTCTTTATCCATTCATCTGTTTATGGACACTTAGGTTGCTTCCATATTTTGGCAACTGTAAATAATGCTGCTATGAACATTGGGGTACATGTATTTTTTTCTAATTAGTGCTTTTGTTTTTTTTTGGATATACATCTGGGAGTAGAATTCCTGGGTCATATGGTAGTTCTATTTTTATTTTTTTGAGAAACCTCCATGCTGTTTTCCACAGTGGCTGCACCAATTTACATTCCCACCAGCAATGTACGAGGGTTCCCTTTTCCCCGCATCCTCTATGGCTGCTTCTAAGTTATAATGGCAGGGTTAAGTAGTTGCAGTAGAGACTGAATGGACTGAAAGGTTAAAATACTTGCTATCTGGCCCTTTAATAAACAGTTTGACAACCCCTGGTTTAAAGCAAAAATAGCAGCACTGTATCATGTGTTTATAGCATACATAAAAAAAACATATGACAAAAATGGCTCAAAGATGGAAGGGAGGACTTGGTAGTATACTACTGTAAGGTTCTTATACGACACATGAAATGGTATATTATTATTTGAAAGTAATCTGTGATTAATTAAAGATGTATATTATAAACCATAGAGCAACTACTAAAAGAGGTATACATAATAAGACAGACTCTTAATAAATATTCAATGAATCCAAGAGGAAACAGAAAGAAGAAATGGCAAAGAACAGATGAAACAAATAGTAAACAATTAACAAAATGTTAGATTTTAGTCCAACCATATCAATAATCACATTAAATATAAATGGTCTAAACACACAAATTAAAAGACAGAGATAGTCAAATTGGATATAAAAACAAGATCCAACTAAATGCTCCCTACAAGGAGCCCACTTAAACTATAAAGACATAAATCTGCTAAAATTAAGTGATAAAATGTATTTCATGCAAACACTAATTTAAAGAAACCTGGAGTGACTGTATTAATATTAGACAATGTAGACTCTGGAACAAGGAATACTGTCAGAGATAAAGAGAGACATTTTATAGTGATTAAGTGGTCAGTTCATCAAGACAAATCTAAATGATGTAAATGCATATGCATCTAACAGCAAAGCTTCAAAATATATGAAGCAAAAACGGATAGATTTGAAAGACGAAATAGACAAATTCACAAGTATATTTGTAGACTTCAATACTCCCCTTCCAGTAATCAATAGAATAGATGGAAAATCAGTAAGGATATATAAGACCTGAACAACACTGTCAATCAACTTGGCCTACTTAATGTTTATAGTATGTTTCATGTAACAGCAGTAGAATACACATTCTTTTCAAGTGCACAAGCACACACCAAGATAAACTATATTCTGGGCCATAAAACAAACCCACAAATTTACAAGAATTGAAATAATAGGAAAAGAATGTTCTCTGACAAAAATGCAATTAAAGTAGAAATCAATTAACAGAA
This sequence comes from Platanista minor, assembly GCA_004363435.1. Taxonomy (NCBI): domain Eukaryota; kingdom Metazoa; phylum Chordata; class Mammalia; order Artiodactyla; family Platanistidae; genus Platanista; species Platanista minor. The sequence goes on along the minus strand of RJWK010031699.1, from coordinate 6,700 downwards.
AGATATCTGGAAACCCACCAAATATTTGAGAATTAACACATTTCTAAATAACCCATGCGTGAAAGAGAGAGTTGTAATGATAATTAGAAAATTTTTTGAATTGAATGAAAAGAAAGCACAACATGTCAAAATGTGTGGGATGCAGTTAAAGCAGGGTTTAGAGCAGCACTGTCCAATAGAAATATAATGTGAGTCACAAAAGCAAGTCATATATGTAATTTTAATTTGTCTAGTATCCACTTTGAAAGAAGCAAAAAGAAAACAGGTAGAATTAATTTTAAATACTTTACTGAACACAATATATCCAAAATATTATTTCATGTATAACGATATAAAAATTATTAATGAGATATTTTACACTTTGGTAATGAATTTTCAAAATCTGGTGTTTATTTTACACTATGGCACATCTAATTTCAGACTAGTCACATTTCAAATGTTTAATAACCACATGTGACTACTGTATTAATGCAGGCTTACAGGATACTTTATAGCATTAAATGCTTATATAAGAAAAGAAGATAAGTCTCTGATCAATGATCTAAGCTCCCATGTCAAGAAAATAGAAAAAAAAATTTAGCTCAAAGTAAGCTGAAGGAAAGAAATAATACACATAAGAGGAGAAATCCATGGAATTGAAAACAGAAAAACAATCAATGAACCAAACTTTAGTTGTTTCAAAAAAATCAATAAAAGTGATTTTATCTATCCAGACTGATCATGTTTGCATACAATTCCAGAAAGTTTATAGATCATTGTTCAGGTTCTCAGATTAAGCCTTTTAAAAATAGAGGGCTGGGGCTTCCCTGATGGCACAGTGGTTTAGAGTCCGCCTGCCGATGCAGGGGACACGGGTTTGTGCCCTGGTCCGGGAAGATCCCACATGCCGCGGAGCGGCTGGGCCCGTGAGCCATGGCCGCTGAGCCTGCGCGTCTGGAGCCTGTGCTCCGCAACGGGGGAGGCCACAACAGTGAGAGGCCCGCGTACCGCAAAAAAAAAAAAAGAAAATAGAGGGCTGGTTGTTGAACTTACTTTCCATACTGATCTAGAACTTCCACTGTTTTTAGTGCTTGAAGATATTATGGTCATTTCTTTAAGCTGACTAATGTCAAATCTGATTCTCCTGGTTTCTCACAGTTACCCTTACCTGGGGATGCCTGTCATCTGGATGCTGATGTTCACTTTCTATGTACATCTTTTGCTATTAACACCACCCACCCTCCATCAATTCCCTCTTCTTTTGGTGCAGAACCCCATTTTTGATTTGCGGTACCACCTCTCTCATTTCATGGGCATCTTGGTGGCATTGTCAATCAGAATGCCCCAACCTTCCTTGCCCAGTGGATGAGCATGTGCAACTGGACTCTCTCTCCATAGAGTCTGCATCTTGAGCAGGGAGCCCAAGGACAGAAAACAGGTGGAGGAAATTTATCCTAGGGACAGAGTCTCTTCATTCCTCTGACTTTAATCTTAAGCTCCACCTGGTTTCTGTCTTTTTCAAGATCTTCTTCTTTAGCTTTTCCTTTGACTCTGTGAGCTACCCCCAAACCCTTTGTTTTAGCTTAAGTTGGCCAGAGTTGTATTCTGTTGCTTGCCACCAAAGAACCTAACCGACGAGGTCCTCTTAGGCTCAGCTTAATTCTACAAAGACATGCTCTGCCTGGAGTTTCCCTAGGGAGGTCCTGGTGGCCTGACTACTGGAAATTTCTGGGGCCTGGTGGAGAGATAGGAAAGAAGCAAGGCTGTCTGCCTTTTACTCACATGTCAGACAGATCATGGCAGCACAGATGCCCAGGTCTACCATGAAGGTCCAGAGCTTCAGTATCTGGGAAACAGTGAAGTGCACGATGATCTCTGAGGGGACACAGAAGTGTGGGGGGTTGGTGGGATAAATATCATCCAAGGAGAGGAGCTTGACAGATTCGTAAAACCTGTAAAGACAAAGGGAGTCAGGAAAGATCCATTTGCAGATACTAGCAGCACCTGGAGGATCTGTTGAGGAATAGCAGGGAAACCAGAGCATGAGGCAGAAATTGGGAATTGTCAAAATTGTCTTGAATAATCGCTTAAACACCCTAAAATACAGCAATGTGATTAGAGGCCATATAGTAGAAAATATTATAGACATATCTCTGGGCACAAGAATCTTACCCTATGAAGGGCATGAAGGGACCAAGACCTAACAGAGAAGATGTGGATCCACATTTCCCATCTCAACTCCTTCAGAAACATCTATTCAATGAATGTGGTGATGGGTGAAACTGCCTGCACCTCAGAAATAACTCCCTGTCTCATAATTGAATCTGCATGAGATCAGAGAGTGTATAATGTGTATGTTGGAAAAAATGGATTGAGTTTCAGAAGACTTGAATTCTATCTCAGCCTCTACCACTATCTAGATGACTTTACTTCCCCCGAGCTTCATTTGTCTCATCTGTAAAATTGGGATATACTCTGTACATGCTAAAAAGTAGGGGCTGGAAATGATGGTCATTGAAAGTGTATGATCATGAAATGCTCACAACATGGAACTCATTTTTATCAAGAGTAGAAAAAATACATTGCTTTTTAGTGGACAAAAGACAGAGAAAAGGTTAGTGATTACATTACTGTAATGCTCAAAAAGCCTTTAATGGTATCTCATTGCCTATAGGAAAGAGTTCCAAACTTGAGCCTGGGATTCAAAGCCCATTGTATTTCAAGTCCAATTCCCACTACCTCATCTCACAATACAGGTAGTCCCTCTCTCTGTCTCCACCTTATATGCTCAACACTGCAACCAGACTAGACAATCAGAGGCATTCCCTGAGCATGAGATACACCTTTACAATCAGTGTCTTTGCACATGCTGTTTCCTCTGCTAATAATGCCCTTTCCCTCCATTTGTAACCTGTTGTACTCCTGTTCATGGTTCAAGTATCAGAGGCTTCTGTGATGCCTCTCTGTTCCCTGGTCAGGATTAATTCTCCTTTTTTTGAGCTCCCTTTTGAGGACACTTGGTCCTCACCCAGGTTACAGAGCGTCTCACATGGATTGTGAATTGGTTGTGTGTGTGTAGTCAACCTCTCCATGAGGCTAGGGAATGTGGCCAAGTCATGTCAGGATCCCTTGACTTGGTCTTATGATAAGGACAAACGAGAACATGTAAACTTCTTAGTACATGGGAAACACGCAATAAATACTTACTATTCTTTCTTCTCCATTTTATTAACGATGAGTATGAATTATTAAGGAAACTAAGTTATCACAATTACATTTTTCTAAACATTATTTATATATTAGATTAAGATGTGAATTTCTGTTCTTTAGAACTATTAACTTACAGTAGCCAAAACTCAGGGGGTCATACACAAGAAAAAATGTATCCTGGTTTAGATTTTCCTTTTTTTGAAAGAAAGAAGAATGAGGTGTATGGGATTGCATTTTGGGGGGAGATAATAATAACTAAAATTTATTGAGCCACTTCTATATGACAGGCACTGTGCTAAGCCATTTACTTGGGTTTATATATAGATTATTTCTGACTACAACCCCATGAAGCAAATACTGTTATTATTATTTTTTTAATTGAAGTAAAGATGATTTACAATGTTATATTAGTTTCAAGTGTACAACATAGTGATTTGATATTTTTGTAGATGACACTACACTTAAAGTTATTATAAAGTATTGGCTATAATCCCTGTGTTGTACATTACATCCTTGTATCTTATTTATTTTAAACAGTAGTTTGTACCTCTTAACCCTGTACTCCTATATTGCCCTTCCCTCTTCCCTCTCTCCACTGATAACCACCAGTTTTTTCTCTGTATCTGTGAGACTGTTTCTGTTTTTTTATTGTCATTCATTTGTTTTATTTTTTAGATTCCACATATGAGTAAAAACATACAGTATTTGTCTTTCTTTGTCTAACTTACTTCACATAATACCCTCCAGATTCATCCATGTTAAGTAGGTACAGTTATTATCCCATTTGACAGGTAAGGAAGCTGAGCCTTTGACAGGTTAATATTACCAAGGTCATGCAAGTAGCAAGTGGGGAGCATGGACCTAGCTTTAGGTCTGACTGGCTTCAGAAACACACTCTTAATCATTTCACAAGGCCTCAGAGAGACAGCGTCTCCATGTGGCAAAGTACTCTGTTACCCACAGTCTCCTTGTCAGTGATGTGAAAGATGCAAGAGAAGTTGGAGTACTTCGTGACCATCAGGATTTTGACCAGAGCAGTATGAATCCACATGGGCTTCCCTGTGGGCCTGGCAAAATTAATAGCAACCACCACCCAATCACATGCGTAGAGTTTATAAAGTACCTTCATAACCTTACCTCTCAGGATCCTCACACCAACTCCTGGCCCCAGGCAGACAGCTCTCAGCTGTAGCTCACCATTTGAAGCTTCCTGTACCTGCCTTTAAGAATGGAACACTTTCAGTTGTATTCATCCCATGCACAGACACAAGAGAACGTTCCTAGTGAGGGTGTTAATGTAAGGGCATAAAGCGGGGAGCAGAATGCAAGAGGGGGTCCATGTGCCTGAGACCCTGAGCGCTTTTGGAAAGTCAAGATGGTGAGAAAAAAGGAGAAGCTGCTAGCTACCCTATAGTGATATCCCACTTACTACCCTTTTCAATGAGTCTCACACCTTGCCTGAGGCTTACTGAGAAGTTGTAAGCATGTCTATTATTAAATGATATGTGGTCCCCAGATTTGGCTATAATTATTATATGCTCTAATAGACCTCAGTTGGATTAACTGACCCAGCAACCATTACTCCTTCAGTTAACAGGAGTCACACTGTCATCACTCTCAGTTCACTAGGTTCAGGGTCCCCCCCGCCAACTTCAGCAAGGGATGTGATCCAGGCCCAGCCAATCAGCATATTTTATCTACTGGCCATAGGATTGGTTTAGAATGAACATGTGACCCTAGAGGAAGGATCAGAATTAATCCCAAGGATTTAATGGACCTTGTGAAATAGAGAAACTCTTTACACTGGGGCTGATGAAAGAAAGGTCTGTAACTGAGGGGTGCCGGCAGTTATATGCCACAGTATACTGTATGGGAAGAGTGTACTTGAACGAAGTCCATGCAGAAAAACAAGCTTGAGTGATGGAGAGAAACTGAGTCCTGGGGATACCACTTGAGTAGCTGGATCCAGCCATGCCTGAAGTTTGATATATGCATGGACTTTTCTTTTTGTTTTAAAACTTAGGCCAGTTTAGATTGGATTTCAGTCACTTGTAAAGGAGAGAGACCTGACTAAATACCAATCAAAGTTGGGAGGGCTCTTAAGAATCATTTAGTTTAATCCCTTTGTTTGGTAGATGGGGAAAATGAGAAGAGAAATATCTTGCCCAAAACACAGGAGAAGTAATGGCCATGTTGGACAAGAATCCAGGTCTCTTGAGTTATCCAGTCCACTTCTTTCCATGGTTTCCTGGCATGTCTTCTCTGTGTGGAAGACTTAATTCTCAATCATGTCTTTGCTACTCCCGTCTGATGAGGGGAAGCCAGCCCCACCCTGCACATCATCCTTCTAGCTCTGAGGCCTGAACTCACTAACCAGCAGTTGGGGAAGTTGAGGGTGATGCTTACCTGGGTGTTGGCCCCAAACTTGAGGTAGCCCGAGGCCCGGAACCTCATGTACACTGTGGTGATCACCAACATCCCCCCATGTAGGATGAGTGGAAACTGGGCATGGTCTCGTATCTCGTTTTCCAAAGGCAAAACCTGCGAATGGAGGGGTCATAATTACTCAGTGGTCTCCACTTATGTAGAGACCCCATTTACCCACTGTTTATCCTTCTAAATTAATTCATTTCAGCCATCAAAAAGCTTGATAGAGAAAAAAAACAAAACAAAAAACAAAACAAAACAAAAAACAAAACAAAACAAAAAACCAGGGAGTTCCCTCGTTGCCTAGTGGTTAGGATTCTGGGCTTTCACTGCTGTGGCCCGGGTTCAATCCCTGGTCAGGGAACTAAGATCCAGCAAGCTGTGGAGTGCAGCCAAAAAAAAAAAGAGAGAGAGAGAGAAAAAAAACCAAACTCCATTAGGTGGCACCACTAGTTTCAAGAAACTACTGAATTACAACAATATCAATTACTAAAAAGACATTAGGGGTCTTCTAGTCCAGCCACCCATAGTTGAGTATCCTCTTCCACCCTCAGGAAAGGCTCTACTTCTGAGCAGCTCTGTGGCCAATGGGTGATGATGATGATTATGATGATGATGATGGCTGTTAGAAAATTACTATTAAAATGTATAAGCTGGTATCTTTGCAGGACTTGTGCTTCTGGGCTCAGACCACCCGGGGGAGAACCATCCCTAATTTTAGGTCTGGAAAGTGACCTAGCAGCACAGGTGTGCAGGCTGCAGTATAATTTTGAATTCCTTTTGTGTGTGGGGAGAGGGGAGAGGCTCTTACACACCAGAATATGCAGCAGCTCCTGTCCAAAGGATGGAAAAAGAACTCAGATTACACCAGGACTGTAGAAATCTGTTTCCTTATGTGTGGTATGAGTTAGTTGTCTAGAAAACTCTCTATGTGCTCATCCTTTATTCCAGCTCCAGCTGTCTGTGATCTATAATTCTGTGTTTCAGAGTGGGAATGTGAGGGCATTAGCTCCGAATAATGATTCAGGCAGCCTTGCTCGTGTGTGTGTGTGTGTGTGTGTGTGTGTGTGTGTGTGTGTGTGTG
>RJWK010031698.1:0-24077 GCA_004363435.1 Platanista minor | reverse complement strand
AGGGGAAAAAAAAAAAAAAAAAGAAGAAGGAAAAAGAAAAAAATGGTGGCAAGCACTCCCTCTTCTGTTACTTCTGTATCTTATATGTATTTTTATTGTTGAAATAATGGCATTGTATTTACAGATCTCTCCTCTAAGATGTGAGTTCCACATCTTTGTCCTCTTTGCAACCAACCCCCAGACCAGTGTCTAGCACACAAAACATACTCAATAAATGTTCACTGAATTGAAAACTGACATAAAGAAAATCCAGATCGGGAAAATACTGAAAGTATTACAGCAGTAAAACAGCTACTACAGTCTACAACGCCTACTGATGGGGAGCAAAGAAATCACCATTGAAAAACAATTCAGAACATGAAACATGTCCCAGAGAACTAAAAGCTTTCAGAGCTCTACTTGATTTTTCTATATAAGTACCTAGTCTTATCGTGGCATTTCATATGCTCCAGAATTGGCCCATTCCACAAAGGCTGGAATATCTGCACTGGCTAAATACAAAGCCACATTAAAAACGTTAACATTTAAATTATCTGGGCTAGCAGGGCTGTGCACTCAGGAAAGTAAAGTGTTCATATAATTCAAGGTAAATCTCTATGACTTCTAAAAATGAACTGGTTTTGAAGAAAATCATTGTATAGTGATTACACATATTGCTGCTCTAGTAAACAGTCTACTAAACACAACTGAAAACTTAATGGCTGAGTCATTACAAAGATGATTTATCATAGCATGTTTTTAAAATGCCATACATTGTTTGTTCTCTCTCTCCCTTCTGAGCGATTCTACTCTGCTATCATCGACTACATCACAATGCCCCATTTTCTAATTTCTGCTACTCTCTTTGCTTTGTTTTTCTCCTTCCTCCTCCCTCATTTTTTTCCCATTTCTATCCTTCCTTGCCTTTGTTATTAGGGCAGCTTCTTTTTCATCACTCTCAATAGCCAGGGAGGGTGTTCTTTTCCTTCTGCTTTCACAAATGATCAGTCACATCCTGTATTCTGCAACCTTCACTGTCTCTTGATTCTACTCAGCTATTTTTGTCACTGATGACTTTTCTACACTTCAGTTTTTCTACATTTCAGTTGTTCCAGACACCTGAAGGTGCCTGTGGTTGAAGAGGGGAGCCAGTGCTAGTAAGTCGAAGTATTACTTTATAATTACCCTTCTTACACACAAATTCACTCTTCTGTTTGCACTTAATTTTCAAAGTACAGTACAGAAATTTCTATCAATGGCCCAGTTCCTACTTCAGGTCTTCAAAAGATTCCAGAGAAGAGATAAGTTGGCAGACCAAGAAAATAAGTAAAATAAGGGTTTCAGTGGAAACTAAAACTTCTAGACCACTCAGCATGAATGTATATAATATGAATAAACTATATTCTTTTCAGGCAGTAAGAACTTCTTTCTAAAAGAAGGGTAATAAATGTTATCAACTTAGAAAAGCAAAGGTTTTTCTTCCTTTTTTAATGTTTTCACTTTGTCTACAGTCATCACTATAAATTTTAGGAAAGCATTTAATAAAAATAAAACCTTTAAGTGATTAAGTCAACTATTTCTACTGTGTAATATAAAAGGTTTAAGAATATGTATTCTTGTATGCCTCAAATTATATCTTCACTCTTACTTATATCAAAATAAGCTAATAAACTCTGAAAAACATCCAAATGCTCTTTTTGTATAGAATTTGGCTAAAAGAACCATTAAAACCACAGGGTAAGTTGATGAACCAGAGCTAAAAACATACTCTAAGCCCAGGCTCTGAATCTTTTTGCATATCTTAACATTAGGTGTATTTATGGAATTTGAGTCTGTTTCTTGGTTTGGAAGTGTATCTGAGGTAGGGTGAAATTAAGACAGGTAAAGATAACTGTGATTAATGAAAGGAAAACAAAATATCAAAGTAGCCAGCCAACTCAGCTCATTTCTCCTGTCTCATAATGCATACCATCAGGTTCTTTAATTATAGAAAGATAGCTGGTCTGGGATCAGAGCAATCATCTGATGTAAAAAATTCAGTTTAACCTACAGAACACAATTCCTTTCAGGCAACCAAGAAGGCATGGAAACAATTTTTGTTACAAAAAAAAATTATGTTTCTGTAATGGGATTTTACCTATATAGGTAGTAAAGGCTCACGTTTACTGAGCATAGAGTATGTGTCAGGTAGTTGTTAAGAATTTTATACGGATTGACATTTAATCCTCCCAACAACCCTATGAGTTAGATATGATTACCATTATCCCTGTTTAATAGACGGGAAATGACCTTGAATGACTTACTCAAGCTCACTTAGGTTCTACAACAGAGATTCAAACGCCAGCCATCAGTTAGCATTCTCAAATTCCATGCTAACTCTCTCCCTACTATTTAGAAAGATGACTATGCCCCCGTTCAGGTAAAATCCCATCTTCTGTCAGATTTTTCTCTCTTGCAGTCCATTTAAAATATATCCAGAAAGTATCTGATCATCATCATAAGACCCAGTACCTCCAAAGAGTAATTTTGACTTAAAAATTAGAATATTTTCCCTATTACAGTTAGTACTTGTAGTTTTTACTATGTCTAAAAATGAATATATATGTATATATATAAAACATTTGGAACATGTGAAAAAGAATAAAATAAGAGAAAAAAAATGTTCATGTTTTAAAAGAACATACCAGTCATTTGGGGTTCCACTGAAAGTGTCTTAAAAACAAATAAAATTCTTTCATTTAACAACACTAAAGAATGAGGTATATAAATGTTTTAATCACAGACTTTTACTGTATGCAATTAACTGTATTTCACAACTTGCATCTTACAAAAAAGACAGTACCATTGTGCCTGTAAAAAGTACTGCAATTAAACAGAAAATTACATTACCACATGAAACCACCAAATATCACAACTGTCAGGGTCTACAGTTTTATTTCTTTCTTCAAATGCTATCATGATGTTTTTATGTGATATTCTGTATCCAAGTTATGATTTAAAGTTCATTTGTAGTTCAAAAGTCTCCTATAGGTGAATACATATTAAACAAATGGCTAAGAGAAAGCAGGAGACCCTAGAATTTAAGTACTGTGTGGTTTCTAAGTTGGATTTTTAGAAACAACAAAAAACACTTTTATTAGTTGTAAACAAAAATGCAAAATCTGTAGTCATAAAAATATTTTATTGGTAAATTTACATAATAGTAAGTGGGGCTGTAAATACTTTTTAAATTTTAGGATATTGATAAATGCACAAACTGGCAATTGTTTCTGAAAATAGGGTACTATAATTTTTATAAGAATTGTTATATTTAATAAGAGGCCAATTAAACTGATTAAAGATTAGTTATTTCTCAGTTCTGTGTAACAGTTCCCATTTCTGTATTAATAAGATTCACACTTCTATGACCCTGGATAAGTTTGGGGCAAGGAAACAGTGATAAAACTATTAAGTTAAAGCTTTTCCAAAACTGAAGCTTTTAAAATATGACAGGTTTCTTCTCTTCTGTTTTTGCCAAATGCTTATAATTACTTGAATTTTAATGTTCTATATAATACAGAAAATACCAGTGTTCAATGACAATAGCACTAAATCTGAATTATAAAGCCAAGTAATCAATGTTTTATTGTTTACTAGTCTGCTAGTAAACATTACAATAAATGAATGTTTTGAAAGATAAGCAAACCCCACCCCCCCACCCCCCGCAAAAACAGATAAAACCTAAAACATAATTCAGGAACAATAATTTAGTAAAATGTGTCAAAAACATTGGCAATGATTCATACAAATTCTTTATTTAATAACAATCTTCCTATTTAACCACACCAAGTACCAGCAGGTGTATTTAAGAGGATAACCATTAAGAAAATTCTGTTGTAGCAACAGCTGATTAAGTTGATTTTTGACTTGTATACATATAACTATTTGTTTCACAATTCTCAAATAATACATATTTAGGCAGCTTGCACTATGTTATAAAAATTTAAATTCGTTTACATGCCAATAGTAGAGAATTCAAGAATTATGTGTTAGAATTCACTAAACTAAAAGTGAAAACAGACTTACCAATAACACTGCATAATGAGTAATTCAACCACATTTTCATGGCACCTTTAACTGTGGAGACCAAAATGTTAAGTCTGGAAATGTCTGGTAGGCATAGATTGCAATAAAATCTAACAAATTTCTATTTTATGTAAAATGCATACTATGGATTGTGCATGAATATGTCTGTCATGAAAATGTGGTACTTCTTGGCATAATCTGTGTATTTGCATGATATGACAGAAGTGACTAGGAAATTGGAGAAAATAAACTTTAATGAGATTCTCCGTTCAGTGATGAGGCTTCTCCTCTGGGTGAAGATGACCTGGACATTCCCCTCTCTGTGTTATCAGAGCTGGAGCCACTCTGACTGTGTTGATCTGCAGAAGCAGCACTAGATGCGGGCGGTGACTTCGTTTTCTCCTTAAAGTCTGTAATAATGACTGTCAGATCTCCAACGGTAACTTCCAAATGTTGAGCACTACTCCGATCCACATTTTTCAATCTTGGCCTAAACACAAAAGATGATAAAATTTTAAACTAGCTTTTCTCTCTACCAACTTTCTGAGCATGTAATAATGCATACTAAATTAGGTAAAAATAACAAAATGAATACATCTATCTTTAAAGCTCTATATTCATGTGTAACTAGCCACAAAAATATAATTAAATGTTTGAAATCATTAACATTAATCAAGCCAATCATTCCTGAATCTTCCTCAACATGACACAAAACTCTGGGAGTAATGTTCTCTTAAATGTGTTTTTATAGCTTTATCATAATTTTGCAGACAGCTTATCAATTTTACTAAAATAAATGTTTTAGAACAGCAGTGACATAGCTGAATCACAGAAGAAGCTGACAACAGCTAAGGTTGAGTTATATGCAGGGCTGTTACTCCACTGATGTGCCCTTATGATAAGGGCGTCATGACTGTTCTGCCGGGACCCATGACCATTTTGATTGGTTAAAGCTCATGCAAATATCTGTTCAGTATTGTGAACATCACTCCTGGCTTTATGAGTGAAAAAGAAACATTTCAAACACAAATGTCTTGTAATCTAGTAAAATGAAAACAAAAACAAAAAACAGAAAGTGTCCTCACGCTTAAGCTTGTATTTGTGGCCTCTGTGTTTAATTTCTAATATACCTTCAACTAAGCAAAACACTTTCATGATATAATAAAAGAGATGAAATCTTTTATTTCTACTTTATATATTGATGTTAAAAGACAATATTTAAATGGTTAATCTTATTACTTCCAAAGTGCCATTAAAACACTCTTTAAATTTACCTGGTTTTCTTATGACTGTTCTTTTTGCTAGTTGTTTCCTTTTCACTTTTTTCTTTTTCTACTTTATCTTTTTTCTCTTTCTTTGACTGTGTAGGGGGCACAAACTGCTGAGTGACCTGCTGTGCAACCAACTGGGAGACAGGCCGAGGTTTCCTGTGTGCATGTTAAAAAGAAAGGTTTTTTTTATTACTATAATTTAAGAATGTATTTTTTATGAGAGAAGAGCTCAAATTATGAGAATAGATATATGATTTCACATATAAAAATTTCTCATATGTAAGGTAATTCAGATGTGCAATTTAACAGATATATATATATATATACACACACATACATTACTATCTTTCCTATCCAACAAAAATAGAACTATAATAACAGTTAAAAGTTATAGCCCAAGATATACAGTCAAACCACTAAAATATAACTGTTACATAAATCGACATGAAAATTATTAAAAATGTGTATCAAACTGTGCTTATGGGGAAGCACACATATAAATAAACATGAATTTTTAAAATTAAACTTGAAAGTTCACACTGAAATAAAATCTAAATTTATCCCTCTTCTCTCAGAGAAGGAAATACCTCACCATCTGTTACAATGCTTATTCTTTAAAATCTTTCATTTATTCACTGAATAAATATTTGAGTGTCAAAATTTCTCACTTCTTACTGCTCAAATCTCTGAGGTTCCTTATGTATCCAGCCACAATTTCACTGTGGTGTTTTTTTTTTTTGCGGTACGCAGGCCTTTCACTGTTGTGGCCTCTCCCATTGCAGAGCACAGGCTCCGGACGCGCAGGCTCAGCGGCCACGGCTCACGGGCCCAGCCGCTCCGCGGCATGTGGGATCTTCCCGGACCAGGGCACGAACCCATGTCCCCTGCATCGACAGGCGGACTCTCAACCATTGCGCCACCAGGGAAGCCATTCACTGTGGTTTTTTGACCTTGGAGATCTGTCCAGTCCTTTGAGACTTGCCTAACTTACTCATTAGAAAAAAATTTATTGAGAACCTACTGCAGAAACTGTACCGAGATAGATGAAATGTTGCCTGACTACAATCTTTGGTACCAGTTGTCACTTTTGGTACAAGTTGTCACTCTATTAGCCCAGGGTCAAGGATGCCTCCAGCTTTATGGTAGAACGTGGGCAGCTGAGGTCAAGATTCAAAGTGAATGGTCTCTAAGTTCTTAAAATAAGAGAGAGAAAGACAATTGAGGAGGGAAAAAAGGTGGGAAGGAAAAAGCAAAGAAGAATAAGATAAAAATACATTTAAAAAAATACATTTTAACAGATGGTCTATAAACAACAGTAATCTATTGCCTGGAAAATCCTGACCCTATTTTGGTCAGCAGAGTTATTAAAAAATCTTTTCCTTTGTTCCTCTAAAGCAAGACAAAATAGAAACCAAAGAGAAAATACTGCATAATCTAGGATTCAAAGCTGCAAGGAGGAATCCTTTGAAGGAGGAAATAGGAAACGCAGTATATAAAATATCTTAATAGATGGGTACTGAATTTTTGTTTAGAACCTACAGAGTCTGAAGTACAGGAAGGATATCCAGGAAAGATGTCCAATACACAATTTAAAAAGCAGGACTGACACAGATACCAGGGTCAATGATGTAAATTAAGAGTTACACAAATGGAAATGATATTGAAAGCATGGTAATTACTGGCTGAGCTTGTTAAGGAAATGAACTTTAAAAAAAAAAAAAAGGACTAAAGTAGTGATTCTCAAATTTAAGGGTACATCAGGATTACTGGGAAGTCTTGTTTAGCTTGCTTAGCTCTGCTCCCAGGGTTCTTATTCAGTAGGCCTCGGGTGGAGCCTAAAATTTGCATTTCTAAATAGCTTCCAAGTTAAGGGGAAGCCTCTGGTCCAGCCACCACACTTAGCAGAGAAGCTTGAAGAAGTGCAGTATATTGATACTACTGAAGCATAAAGTTTGAGATGGAGAGCAGGGAGTGGCAGAGAAAAAAAAAAAAAAAGGCTGGACAGATAGCAAGGAACCCGACAATGAAAAGCAAAGGAGTCTGATTTACCTTTAAAAGACAGCAGATCACTGAAGAAATTCAGACTTGAATTTTACAAAGATTACTGGCAGCAGTCTGGAGGGGAAAGGTACTACAGAGGCAGGGAAAGCTACTTTAATAGATCAGGTAAAAATAAAAAGGGCTTGAACTAAAAGGAAGCAGCAGTGGGGTTATTTAAAGACAGGCTGAAGAAGCAGAATCAAGGGGACGTGGTGACGAATTAAACGTGCCTTTCTCACTTCTCAACCAAAAAATATTCCTTTAGCAAAACATACAGAAATTCTTGTTTGTCCCGTTCTGTGGATGAAATCAAACAAAAAATAAAGTCTTAGATGTTGATAAATGCTATGGAAAAAAAAACAAAGCAAGGAACACAGGGAGTGTTAAGGAAGGAGTTACTGTCCGTTTCCTCATCTAGGATATACACTCCACAAGGAAAGGGATAACTAGTACCTAGCACAGTACTGAAAAAATACTAGATATTTAATATTTGTTGAAAAATGAATGAATGATAAAATCAGGCTTAATGAGGAACGAAGCTATTTTAAAAGACAAGGAATACTGTCTCGATGCTTACTCATGGGCCAGGATCAACCACTCACTACACAGACGTAAACAAGTAGTGAAAAGTACGAGCAGTAAGAATTAATTCCTCTTTTAATTATGCCACAATATGGAAAGAGAAAGCAAGTTCAGAGGTGTGACAGGTTGTGAAAAGGTTTGGTTAGACTAGTGCCTGGTAAACAGTGAGTCACCTAAAATTGAGAGTCACTCCAAGCTATACAATGGAACATTTATCTCCTAAGGTATTACATGGGTCTCTGAATCTCTTCCTGCTGTAACAAATGAAGGTTTGACAAAACATCCTTTATTATAGTTTGTTCTGTCGCTCCCTTCGTCCCAAAATTTAATGCAAAATGAATTTATAAAAATGTTAAACTAAATTACAAGAAAATTGTGAACATTAAAATAAATTTACATTCTAGAGTAGAAATCCTGAAGTTCCTAGCAATCAATAGACATTAATTATTTAGAGACCATTATCACTAACTTAAGATATATAATAATTTATATTCTCTTTATTTAGTGCTGCTTTTTTTAAGTAAAATTGAATATTTTTCTAGGTTTTTCTGGATTCATTAATAACCTCAGTACTCAGTGCTGTTTTTCCCATAAGAT
The DNA here is from genome assembly GCA_004363435.1 of Platanista minor. Classification (NCBI taxonomy): domain Eukaryota; kingdom Metazoa; phylum Chordata; class Mammalia; order Artiodactyla; family Platanistidae; genus Platanista; species Platanista minor. Next base: position 15,543 of record RJWK010031698.1, on the reverse strand, counting down.
GTAAATGTCTCAACCATGGATTGTCTGATCATGAAGCTTTTCAGGCATATAACGATTGTGTTGTGGTTAGGTACAGAATATTTTTATAACATCATCAATCACTCCCCCTCCCCTCCAGCATTTGTCTCCAAGTTGGTGCCCATCAATTATGTGACACGGTTCCTCAATCACTCCCACTGTTTTTGTTTTTTTTTTGCGGTACGCGGGCCTCTCACTGTTGTGGCCTCTCCCGCTGCGGAGCACAGGCTCCGGACGCGCAGGCTCAAGCGGCCATGGCTCACGGGCCCAGCCGCTCCGCGGCATGTGGGATCCTCCCGGACCGGGGCACAATACCCGTGTCCCCTGCATCGGCAGGCGGACTCTCAACCACCGCGCCACCAGGGAAGCCCATCATTCCCACTTTTATGTGAGAAAAGGGATAATCCTAATTCCCCAGCTTCATGGATCTTACAACTGCTGCCAAGTCTTTTTCATATTTAACAGGTTTTCTCTCTCCAGAATCTTCCTAGAATCATTTTCCCTTTTCATATGGCCCATAAATCTGAAAATGAGGGAACGCCCTGGTGGTGCAGTGGTTAAGAATCCACCTGCCAATGCAGGGGACATGGGTTCAATCCCTGGCCCGGGGAAGATCCTACATGCTGTGGAGCAACTAAGCCCGTGCACCACAACTACCGAGCCTGTGCTCTAGAGGCCACAAGCCACAACTACTGAGCCCGTGTGCCACAACTACTGAAGCCCACACAGCTAAGCCCATGCTCTGCAACAAGAGAAGCCACCACGATGAGAAGCCCGTGCACCGCAGCAAAGAGCAGCCCCCGCTAGCCACAACTAGAGGAAGCCTGCGTGTAGCAACGAAGACCCGATGCAGCCAAAAATTTAAAAAAAAATCTGAAAATGAAAGCGTATCAGTACAGCACGATTTGCTCCATGAAACCATGAGGTTGAGTTAAATAAATTAACATGATTTTAAGATTTATTTATTTATTTTTGGCTGCATTGGGTCTTTGCTGCTACATGGGGGCTTCCTCTAGGTGCAGCGAGCGGGGGCTACTCTTCGTTGCAGTGAGCAGCGCAGGCTTCTCATTGTGGTGGCTTCTCGTTGTAGAGCACCGGCTCTAGGCGCATGGGCTTCAGCAGCTGCAGCACGTAGGCTCAACAGTTGCGGCACGTGGGCCCTAGAGCGCAGCCTCAGTAGCTGTGGCGCACGGGCTTAGTTGCTCCACAGCATGTGGGTTCTTCCCGGACCAGGGCTCGAAACCATGTCCCCTGCATTGGCAGGTGGATTCTTAACCACTGCCCCACCTGGGAAGTCCCTAAATTAACATTTTAAAACAAGTTATGAATCTAGAATTCTTCTAAGTGTTATATTCTCAGTGGTAAGAACAAAATACTCAATAAATGTATACTCTCTTACAAGGTAAAAACCAATACAGAAAGAACCATTAGCTGACCTGGTCAGGTGACAGAGTGCAGTCAGGAGACAAACTAGAAGACTACCACTTCATACTAGGAACGATGGTGCTGGTCATGCTGGGTTTGTGGATTTTATAAAACTTAAGCAAAGGTGTCCCTGGGGCAAGTGGAAATGTGAGACTGGTGTTCTGATAAGCAACCAGTAATTTCTGTACGTGGCATTGTTTGTGGTTGATTTTGTTAGTTTTTAATCACCAACAAATTTTCTATAGTGGTTCTCTTCTGCCTCAAGAAAAATATTACTTTTGTTTTTCAGTAGTTGTTATGTCTTTCTCTCTCTTTTTATCCTAAATTTTCCTGAATGTGTACTAATTCATTCTTTTTTCACTTAAAGATAACGACTTTGCTCCTCTCTTCTAGGATTATTTGATCTGGTTCAACTTTGGGAGAAAAGAAGCACAAAATATGTGTTTCCATGTAGCTCAACTATTGAAATAAAGTTCTCTGCTGCTCTCTAAAGGCCTGAATGAGTTTTAAAGATTCTTCAACGAAGGCAGGAGTTGGAACACAGCTTATGATGATCTTTGTACCCTATCATAAAGTGACTCACCTTCACCACGCTCTATTAAAAAGAAAGCCCTCCTAGCTCTAGGGATCTTAAAAAAGTTTAACTGTGATCCTTTTTCTACTTAGTGAGAAAAATCTAGAGGATAGTAGGGAATTTTAGAGGTGGGAGATAGTTAACTTAGGATATAAGGGGCAGGGTTTTATTTACAAGGTGTGCCTTTTTTATGTTCAGCGATTTATCATTCATGATTCTGACAGTACACCTAACAATGCTAAAGGTTCTGTGATAAGGAGGACAAAAAGGTCATCCAGTGCTATCCAGACATATCCCAACTGCACTCTATTGGCATCTACTTGTTCACATACGTCATTATTAGCTGTAACTTGGAAGATATGGTGTTCCAAAATTTTGAGATCCCTATGTGTCCCTATGTATCCTTCATAAATAGTTCAAACAGACTGTATACAGTTTGGCAGGTCTGTTGACTTACTGTGACATGAAAAAAGGGGGGGAACATTTCAACAACTGTTTACAGATAACTATTATTCATCAGATACAGTTTCTAACTGTGTGTCTGCCCTCCACCCCACAACGAAAATCCTGTATGCTAAATACTACAAGAAAAATGTTTCAAGCTTGATTAACCTCGTCACAACAATTTAGCTCTGTCAAGTTGGACAGGCAAAACAAATACGATACAAAACCATTGTTGATTCTTTTCTAAAGGAGGCAGCATTATTCATAGCTCAGAAAGAGGCAATCTGCTTCCCAACACTAAAATATATATAGTAAATTGAAGCAGTATAAATCTCAATGAGTTAAAAGGCTGAACTAAACCCAAACCTGTTGTGAGTCTGCTAATACACTGCTAACAAAAGTCCAAAAATCTAACCAAGGGAGATTTTTATAAGCAAGGCCCCTGTTTGACAAATGCATTACACACTTAACACGTGTCAGGCGCTAGATAAGGTGCCAGAGACTCACCATGAACAAAACAGACACAGTCCTTGCCCTCACAGAGTTTGCTGAGTGCATGGGATAGAAGCCACACAAAAGGAAACTACCTAAATAAAAGCAAATTTTGTCAGAAGCCCTAAGAAGGAAAAAAACGGTGTGCTGTGATTTTAAAAAGGACTTACTACAGGGTGGAAAGCACTTTAGTTCACGTTTAAACTGTCAGCACACCAAGAAAAACAGCCATCACCATGGGCTGCCACCCCCCTTTTTAAGTCATTTTATGAATAATTTACAGAAATAAGAAACAAAGGAACAATATTAAAAATTTTAATAAGATTTTAAAGTGTAGTTAAATGCAATTTTTTTATTCCATTTGACAGTATATAGACCTGATATAGATTAATGTAACTAATTCCTCATCAGCTGTTAGGCCTAATCCTAGGAACATATCTAATCCTGTAAACAGTGAGTGATTCCTGATTTCAAACACATCTCTAATAGACTTTGGCTTATCTTTACTTCCACTTCTTCCACTTGCATCGTCAAAACACTTTACTTTGAAAACCCTGATGGCTCACAATTTTTTGAAAAGGGGACAGCCATTCCTTGTTCCAAAATTATCAAACATTGCCATTTCTAGACTAGGTATACATCCCTACCCTTCAGCATCTGTCCACTTACGAATCGTATCAAATACATTTTGATGCCAAATATCAGTGAGGATGAAAGAAATCCATCACTTGTCCTAATCCTAGGATAAAACAAACATGGTTCAGGTTCAAGGTCACAAAATACTGCATGATAAAGTCCTTTCTGTTGAATGACTATTCACCTCATGAGAAACTATATTCCCTTCTTAAGTCCTTAAAGATACATTGTTCACGTAAGGATTCTTGACTTTGTGGAAAAACTCGTCCAGGATATTCTCATTTGAAGGCTCAGAGAGCTCTAGCACCATGCAGCCTACAAAGCGTTAACAAGCACGAAGGGCTGTTAAGTTACTCAGCGTGAATTCCCTGGATTTGTCCTCCCCAGGCCCTGGGAAGTGCTTTCTATGGCCTGGCCTGCTCCATGTATCTTCCCTTCCCAGGATTTCTGAGGTAGATCTTATCTGATAGATCCGTTTATGAGATTTTGTGATGAAGAATCAGAAAGGAAAGGAAGTTAGGAAGAAACCGCTGAAGCAGGGTTTGCTTTGTTGTGGGGCCTGGAGAGGTGTGAGGAGTGTGACTTGGGGGCCAAACTCCTCTGGGAGGGCAGAGGTGGAAGAGGGAAAACGATGGCCAAAACGTGTTGCTGGTGCTACCTGACTTTTTTCAACGGCTTCGAGAAATACAAATAAAGGATCTACTACTTTATTTTGAAATGGTAAAAAAAAAAAAGAGTGAATTAATCTACAAAATAAATTAATGAGCTTTAGTGGTCGTCTTCCTTCTGTGCACGTTCATATTTGGTGCATAGGACACTTTTATTTAACGGGTTATTTAATATCTTAAAAAGAAATGTGCATAACATATCTGTGGAACCCCTGCAGCAGCTCTGCAGTCGTGGCCTTCCACACTCTTCTGCAACGCGGGTGGATCCTTTTATGGCTGTGTTCTATTTCCCCAACTGGACTCTAACCCCTATGTGGGAAAAGATCACATCTTGCCTGTTTCTGTATCCCCAACACCTAGTACAGTAGATCTTACGTGTATTAGATGCTCAATAAATGTCTCTTAACATTAACAATTATAAATACCAGTTAAATATGATGCATAAATACAACTATAAATCAATTGTGTAAAACACTGATTTAACTAGGTGCCAACTTTCAAGGATTCACTGTCTTGAAAAATTTGCTGATGTCATTTTGCTTTTGAGCCATTTACTTCCTTTTTCATGAAAATGGCATGAAGGGCTTAAGGTATGAGTGCTTTCCATAAAAACTGATTACTGAATCAAAGGATAAAAGAGGCCTTTCTAAGTGGTTTTCCCCACCTCCAAACAATGAAATAATCTACTCCGATAAAACCAGCACTATCTGACTTACCAGCAAAACTCAAATGTTACCTACACTAATGATACTCAAATGCTTTCTGTTATTGTTTCTGCGGTAGAACCACCATGAAAATAAAATCTTACAAGGAATCTCAGTGTATAAAACTGAAAACAAACTAACTTCTATTGAAGCTGATGTGGAGACTCAACAGCCCCCATCCGCTCAGTGCTCATCCTTGCATCTCCCAGTTAGCCCTGAGGTGTGGCTCTGAGAAAAACAATTCAAAATCTGCTGATCCAAGGTATTTACACTATACTAATTAAATTTACACCTCGGGTTCAATGCACTCTTTCTCGTCACTTGCCTTAGTTTGCTTACAGAATGCAGTGAATAGTATTCTTCAACATTTTAAGAATCTATGTTGAGTATTTTGAAGAGTTCTTACTCCAAGGCCTATATACATTTAATTTTCAACATCAAACACTTCCCCAGATACCCAGAACACAATTTTCCCTAAACTCCTGGGAGGTGGTGGCAGGAGAGACTTGATTCCCTGGCAGCTACAGAGATACCTTCTGGTAAGCACAGACAAAATAGATGGCTACATCAGCTTTATACAAACTAGGTTAGAGTGCTCAGCAATTAAGTCTCTGAAAAATCCCTCAAATCATTAAACAATATCACAGTCCACTTCATTTGAAAGGCTAAGGACATGCTCCAGAGCTACAAACAGGTCATACTCAACTTTTCCTTCCCCTTAGCCAAAACAAAATCAAGTCCTTTCACTTCTTCTTCCATATGACTGGAACAGCCCCCCTCATCACTCCCAGGAGCGCTGCTCTCGCCTAACCGGAGAGCCACCTCTGCGCTACCTCACTGGCCTCCTTGCCTCCTCCCCTCCAACCCAAGGTTACTCTTCCTTACCTTCATTTATTTAACAAACATTTACTAAGCACTTACTATGTTCAAATCACTGTTCTAAGCACTGAGGACAGAGTACTGAACAAAACTTTTATTGTGCTCTGTTTATTTATTATGGGGTGACCTTGATTCTTATTTCAGAGAAAACAGAAGCTATTCAATTAATATTTCTACAAGCTGCCATCTGTGCCCATATACTCTAACTTCCCTCTCCGTATTCCTATTTAAGGCCGTGACTCTCTCTGCCAACTGGATCCCTTCTCCAGGACACCACTCCTGCTACTGACCTCTTGCTCTCCTGCTCCAACCATATTTCCTTCTCTAAGTTATCGCTGTCAGCATACAAACACATTATGATAGTTCTTACCTTAAAAAGAAAAAAAGAGAAAACCCATCCCTACTTCCACATCCCCTTCTAGCCACTGCCCCATTTCTTTGTTCTCTTTTCCACAATAAGCATCAAATGATTTGTCCATACTTACTTTCCTCCCTTCTTTCATGGGCTCACCTCAATCAGGTTTTTGCCCTGACTGGATATTCTACCACAAGTATTTCTTTCAAGGTCATCAACAATCACTTTACCATACCCATTAGTCAACTGTAACTCACATCTCGCTCGGTCTTTTGAAGCCATATTTTACAGAGTTTATCATACTTTCCCTCCTGCAAAACTATCTTCACAAGCCTCTAGAACACCACACTCTTTCGTTTTTCTCCTGCCTCACCTGCTATTCTTTTTTTTTTTTTTTTTTAATTTATTTTTGGCTGTGTTGGGTCTGCATTGCTGTGCGTGGGCTTTCTCTAGTTGTGGCGAGCGGGGATTACTCTTCGTTGCAGTACGCGGGCTTCTCATTGTGGTGGCTTCTCTTGTTGTGGAGCACCGGCTCTAGGCACATGGGCTTCAGTAGTTACAGCACGCGGGCTCAGTAGTTATGGCGCGCAGGCTTCAGTAGTTGTGGCGCGCAGGCTCAGTAGTTGTGGCTCCCAAGTTCTACAGCACCGGCTCAGTAGTTGTGGCGCATGGGCTTAGTTGCTCCGTGCCATGTGGGGTCTTCCCGGGCCAAGGATCAAACCCATGTCCCCTGCATTGGCACATGGATTCTTAACCACTGCGCCACCAGCAAAGTCCCACCTGCTATTCTTTTACGGTCTTATTTACTGGTTCCTTCCTCTCCTTCCCAATTTCTAAACTTTGGAGGGGCCAGGACTTAGTCTTAAGGTATCTCTTTTATCTACACTAACCCTCTAGGACGGGCTACTCAAAGTATGGTCCATCAGTCCAACTGAGGGTATCAGTACCTGGGAGCCTCGCAGAAATAAAAATTCTCAGAACTTGCCCCAACTACGGGTATTTTTACGCAAGCAAAAGCTTGAGAAATGGCTGTGCTAGGTGATCTCATTCAATCCTTGGCTTTAAATACTATCTGTACAATGGTTCTCAGCCCTGGCTCCACGTTAGAATTAACCTGTGTTGCTTTTTAAAAATAATTACACCTAGGAAAAAAGAACTTAAATTTTGCTAAATCTTATAAACTAGATATTTAAACTGAAATTAATAAACTGAACATTAATTTTAATAATGAAAATAGTGTCTGAATAATCTTTTCTGGGCATAAAAGTTTTCCTCAAGGACATACATACACGCACACACACACTTTAAAACCCCTCATGTTGAAACATATGAAAAAATGTGATCCATACGATCCAGCTATTCCACTCTAAGGTATTTATCCAGAGAAGAAAATACATGACTACACAAAGACTGGTACACAAATGTTCACAGCAGCTTTATTTGTAGTGGCCCAAAACTGAAAACAACCCAAATGTTCATCAACAGCTGAATAAAGAAAGAAGTTCATACAATGGAATACTACTCAGCAACAGAAAGGAATGAAGTACTGATACATGCAACAACATAGGTGAGTATCAAAACAATTATGCTTAAAGAAGCCACACAGAAGAGTACACACTGTAAGAGTTCATTTATAGAATTCTAGAAAATGCAAACTGATCTACACAGAAATCAGATCAGTAGTTGCCTAGTGAGTGAAGATGGGAGGGAGGTAGGGATAGTAGGAAGAACTGAAAAGGGGTACAAAGAAACTTCTGGTGATGATGGGTATGTTCACTACCTTAATTGTGGTGATGGTTTTACAGAGGTATTCATCTGTCAAAACTTATCAAACTGTACACTTTGTGTGTAGTATATCATATGTCAATAATACCTCAATAAAAGCTGTTTAAAAAAATGTTTAACCTAACCACTAATCAAATTAAAACAGGAATACCTGAGCCCCACTCCCACGTTAAACAAGAATATACAGGAGTGGGAGCAGGCTCAGAAATTTTTTGAAAATTCCCAAGCTGATTATAAAGTGTAACCAAGGTTGAAAACTACTGATCTATACGATACTCCAAAATTTGCATCACCAGCCCCAGTGTCTCCCCCTAAACTCCAGACTTATATAACCAACTGCCTACATACATCTTCATCTGGATATTCAGTAGCAACTCAAAATAGCTCATCATTTTGATTGCTCCCTCCTCCCAGTCTTCCATTCTTTTGACAGTCTTCCTATCTTAATAAACAGCACTCTATTTTTTCAGTTGCTTTTACCAAACACTTAAGACACAATGTTTCATTCCCCACTTTCTCTCACACCCACATCTAATTCACCAGCAATTTCTCTCCACTCTACCTTCAAAATACGTCTAGAATTGGATGATTTCACACTACTCCCACTGATAACCACCCCTGCAATAGTTACGAAGACAACTAATGTCCCTGGCTCCTCAACTGTTTTGCTTCAGACTATTCTCCCACAAAGCAGCCAGTTGATCCTTCTAGGTATAAATCAAATTACACCACTCCTCTCCTAAAACAATTCAATGGGTTCCTTCTCCCCGCCCAAACCCCTTCCCTAGTTATACTCTGGCAACCAGAGTACATGGCAACTGAGAAGAAAATCCAAAATTCTTGCTCTAGACTGCAGCCCTACATGATTGAGTCCCTCTTCCTACCTCATCTCCTATACTCCCCCCTCTGGAACCCTCTGTTCCTGCAGTCTTAGTTGGCTAGGGCTGCCATAACAAGATACTGTAGAGTGGTTGGCTGAAAGAACAGAAATTTATTTTCTCACAGTTCTGAAGACTAGAAAGTCCAACATCAAGGTAGGTCAGTGTTCGGCTTCTGGTGAGTGCTCTCCTCCTGGCTTGCAGAAGGCCTCCTCACTGTTCCTCACATGGCAGACAGAGGGAGAGAGATCTCTCTTTTTCCTCTTCTTACAAGGCCACCAATCCTATCCCATTAGGACCTCATCCTTATGACCTCATTTAACTTGCACTGCCTCCTAAAAGCCCTATCTCTAAATACAGTCACACTGGGGATTAAGGCTTCACTATACACTGGGAGGTGGTGGGGGGCAGTATGTGTGTGTGTGCACAATGTAGTCCACAGCACCCAACCTCACTGGCCTGTGCCTGCCTGGGCGTTTCCCCTGTGATCTCCTCTGCCTCCTCACTCCCTCACTTCTTCCATGTCTCTGTGCACATGCCAACAGTTGGGGAAGTCCCTCCTAACCTGACATAAATAGCACTCTCCTCTCCAACTCTACTCCCCTTCTCTGCCTATTCCTGTCTCCCTCGTTATGTTTTATTTTCTTCACAGCATTTTTTTTACTTACCAAATTACGCATTATTAGTTTATTGCCTGTCTTCCCCTACCAGAAAAGAATACTAGCTGCCTACCACCCCCATAAGTGTAAACAGGTACCTTTTTCCTGTTTTATTTTGTTCAACGCTGTTTGCCCTCTTCCTGTGGCATAAAAACAAAACAAAACACATCCTAATGTGTTTTTAATGGATGGGTGAATATGAAACCCTCCTACTCAAAAATTTCCAGGGACCTTAGGTGATCCTACAGCAGTTTCCCAACCCTGGCTGCACATCAGCATCACAGGAAGTCTTTTAAAAATTACAATACTTGGGCCCCACCCAGACCAAATGAATAAAATTCTCCAGGAGTTACTTATCTGGAGATAAAAATACCTGAAAAATCTCCAGGTATTTTTCAAAAGCTCCTCAATTGCTCTTGTGCAGCTACTGGCCTACAGAACAAGATCCAAGTGCTAGCTAAACTGTCAGATTTCTCCAAGTCAGACCCTAGGATCTGTCAAGTGAAGCAAATTACTGCATTTCACCTTGTAATACTTTCCTAATGTACCCAGATCCCATCTCTTCCAAATCGCATTCTTTATCTACTCTAGCCTATATTCATCTCTCCCCTCTCTGAAACCCTACAGCACATGTGGACTGCTTCCGATAACCATAGTAAATACATATATACCATGAAGTATAGCTTGGTCCTGTTTTAAACTACTTATATGTATATTTTTAATCCCCCATATGTGTTACGCACATACTGGACACAATAAATACATGTTGAATAAAGAAAGTTTCTTCATAAATTTCCCTTTTCAATTTGTACTAAACCTGAGAAAGGGTGCATGCTTGAATCTTTCTGTTAAGAGCCACTTAAATCAGTGGTCCCAAACCCTGACGACAGATTGGAAACACCTGAGGAACTTTTAAGAAACTATATCCATGTCTGAACCCCACCTTTAGGAGCTGTGATTTATTTAGCCTGGGATAGAGCCCAGTTATACTTTTGTATCGATAGTTCGGTTTTTCAGTTTCTAAGGCGTTTCCAATGTGCAGGACAGCTGAGAACCAATGACTGAAATGCATCAAATTCAGAAGCTCTACCTTTCCTAAATATAGAGATTTGGCAGCATTATAAAGTTGTTAAGTTACAGTCTGCAGAAAACAGCACTCATATTTTCCAAGCCTTTCTTTTATGATATTGATGAACTCCTAGTGTACTTACTGATCAAAATGTCTATTTTAAGCTAAAACAAGTCTTATCCAGAGATTAATTTTCTGTTTTATGGTCCAGCTTCCCTTCTAGTAATCTGTATTTAGGGAGGACTTACTAGTACAAGCAATTTTTCTTAAGTTTTTCTTCTTTCCTTCATTCATTAACTCATTCATGAAAATGTTTATTGTGGCAGGCAGCCTTCTTCTAAGATGTCCCCAGTAATCTTACCCCCTGGTATTCCTGTTCTTGTCTCATGTCCCTGGGAGTGACTGGACCTCGTTAGGTGCTTCTAATGAATAGAATATAGCAAAATTGATTGATGACGCTTCCAAAATCAGGTTACCAGAGGACTCTAGCTTCCAGCTCTGTCACCTTTTCTTGCCTTGTTGTGAGCACCTCCGTAAAGTGGCCCACATGACAAAGAAGCCTCTGTTCAACACCCAGTGAGGAAGTGAGGCCTGCCAACAGTCCCCTGAGTAAGCATGGAAGAAATTCCTCTCCCACCAATGCCTTTAGATGACCACAGTCCGTGAGAGACCCTGAGTCAGAAACCCCAGCTAAGCTATACCCAGATTCTTGGCCCACAGAAACGGTGAGGCAGTTTATGTTTGTTGTTTTAAGCAGCTGAATTCTGAGGTAATTTGTTATGCAGCAACAGATAACTAATATACTTATTGACACCTATTATATTCCAAGTATTGAGACGTCACCCTTCGTTTCAGAAAATCTGATACCCATACTGGAGGATGGTCTGTCTGGTACACCTAGCTCTGATCCACTGAATCTTTATATATTACATAGAGGTTATGGTACTGACTTAGCTCACCAGGGGACTACAACAAATCACCCATCAGATTATAGCACCTTCAGCGTGGGGCAAGTTGTCCTGTGCTTGAGGTTACTCAAGTAATACTTGATTTGTTCTTCACTTAACGTTCTCATACAGCTGTTCCAACTGGTATTTCTTTTCACTCCTTTGTAATGTTCACCTTTGTTCTGTGCTGTCAGTTATTCTTGTTACGCAGCTTACTTTGTGTTGTCTATCCTTACTCCTTGCTCTATTGCTTTTCCTCTGCTTCTTGGCCTGGTGTGGGTAAGACAGTGGTTTTCAGAGTCATCACCAGGCAGCAGTACTGTTCCTTTCATTTTTCTCTCTCTTTTTCCTTTTACCAGCCAGACCTGTTACTTATGTAATAATCAGATCTGTGGCTGTTTTAATAACTTCTCCTGGAACAGCTCAGTGCCATGTTTCCAAAGCCTGGTTTATGTACCACCAGCGGTCCCTGTCATCTGCCTGCTCCACAGGCAGCCTGGTATAATCATAAATTTAAAAGGTAAGATCAATTATGATTTTTCACTGAAAACTTGTTATGTTGTAATGTATAATCCAAACTCATAAAAGTTGTTTTAGCTCATAAAAGTAGAGATGAAAATAATTCCAGAAATGCAAGAATTCACTGAACAGGGCTTCATTAGAATACAGAATGTCAGTCCGTATGACAGGTAAGTCAATCTGCAAGTATTGATGTGTATGCACAAGCACCTGGAAAAGAAAAGTATGCATGGAAAGCATACTGATAAATATCTAAAAACTGTTTTATTTTTTTTTTTAACAAACCAGCATCCTGTCACCTTTCGTGATCACAGTATAATCCTCTTTCAAATAGTGGCATGAGCATTAAAGCTTTTAAATTATTTTCAAACATACAGTACTTTTCTAGCAAACCAAGTAAGTTTTTATAAAACAAGGGCAAAATATGCTCTTTGGGGTAAAATCAATGAACTCTGTCACCAAAAACGGATAAGTCAAAAACTACAGAGGCAGCGTTCACAGTTGTACTCAATATCAAAAATATTATAAAAAGAAGCTTTAAAAAAAAAAATTCACAAAGTCAATGACATGTCTAAAGGGAAAGGAGAAGGCATAAATTCTTGTAATATATGATATAGTTGGGCATTATATAATATTAATAGCATACAATATAGTAGAGTTAATACTATTACATGTGCATGCTAGCAGGTATTTTTGTTTCACAGTTGGAAAAAACCATAAATGGGAAAAAAAAATCAAGCAGTTCTTACGTCATTATAGACAACCTATTTCAGAGAGAATGATCAATGATTTTGTTTCATTTATCACAGACATCCCAAGCTACAGAAAAGTTATTTCCAGTAGAGTGGAACTATATTAAAAACTGTGAACTACAATGTCAGCTGCAAAAGGTGGGTTGGGGTCACTACTGATAGAACACCAGCTATTTGCGTCGATATCAAGCTATAAAGAGATTGCAGTTGACTGCCTAACCTACATGTTGCTTTAGTGTTCAGTGTATAGCTGGCAATCAAAAATACACCTCCCAGGGCTTCCCTGGTGGTGCAGTGGTTGAGAGTCCACCTGCTGATGCAGGGGACACGGGTTCGTGCCCCGGTCCAGGAAGATCCCACATGCCGCGGAGCGGCTGGGCCCGTGAGCCATGGCCGCTGAGCCTGTGGATCCGGAACCTGTGCTCCGCAATGGGAGAGGCCACAGCAGTGAGAGGCCCACGTACCGCAAAAAAAAAAAAAAAAAAAAAAAATACACCTCCCAATTTTGATTCAATGTGATCAGAATGGTCATAAGGTTGTTTGCTATACAAAGAAAACATTATTGAATATATTGAATTTTCCACCTTAATATAAACTGTTGCAGTAAAAAGTATTTACATTTCTGGTAACATCTGAAATGATCATTTCTATGATTTCTAGAGACTTGCTCAAGTAGTATACATATCTGAGCAATATGTTTAAAATCTTGAATAGCATGAATATGTTGATTTAGGGTACATTACAATAAATTTAATTTTTAGTTTAAGAAAAAGCCAAATATGGTATATGGGGTTGATCACCGAGAGACAGACTTTCCCACTAAAAATAACCAGGAAGTTAATTAATATTTACCACTGACTCAATTTGAAATATGCAAACTTTCAGCATTTCAGTGAGACAAAGTTGATCAAGAGTCTGACAGTTCAAGAAACAGCTTAAGAAACTATCTGTAATTTTGGGGTCATGTTCAATTTTAACATCCAGAATTATCTGAGCAAGCCATTGCTTGTTACCATTTCAGCAACCTATAATTGTAAGTTAGCGGAAATTAAGCAGGAAAAGAAATATACAATATGGGGAACCTGATCTAGAGTTCAACCTCACAAGCCCTATGGAACATCTAGTAAACAACATCTCTTTCACAGATGTGACTTATTATAAATAACTATTAGTTTTTAAAATACTATTTTGTTTTTATTACTTTACAGTGATAATTTTTTTTTTTAATTTACCAGAAACTAGTGGTATGCTTATATATCCTTTGTGTTCCAAGGATAGGAAACGATTGAGATTCAGTGACATAATGTTTGAGTCTGGCTCTTAAATAAGATTACCTGGAGTCTAATCCTACTCTGATACTTACTTAAAATCTCATTTCTCATTTATAAAACCGTAACTGTGGGAAGTAAATATTGTGAGGAGTAAAAGTTGTGAGCATGAAAATACATTAACACATTGTCTTATACAATAATAAGTATTAACAAAGAATAAGAATAAACTTATTTTTTCTTATTCTTTGAGGTTATGTAAACAATTGAGTATATAAAAAATCTGAAAGCTAATATGTGAAGGTACTACTAAAATATGATTTAGGAACACATCCTTATAAGAGTTTAAGTTTTTCATACTTTGTCATCTTCAAACAAAATGGCAATGCTACACTATAAAATCCCAGTTTGGAAAAAACTAAAAGCTATTTGGTTTATTCACTTCACCTCTGTGTTTCCCAGTTCCAGAGTTGGGTGAGACGACTGCTGCTAGCCTCCAAGACAGTCTCACATCTCTTGGCATTCATGCCCTTGAACAGGCTCCTCCTACAATGAACAGTGCTAATTTGTACCAACAGAAGGATACTGCAAAAATGGCTCTAAGTGGGACTTTCGAGGCTAGGTCATAAACAACACTGTGCCTTCTATCTTGCTCACTCTTAATCACTCACTCTGGGGAAGCCAGCTGCTATGTCATCAGAACATTCATGCAAGCCTAGGGGGAAGTACACGTGGCAAGACACTGAGGCCTCCTGCCAACAATAGCCAGTGTGAGTGCACCGTCTTGGAAGCAGATATTGCAGCTGAGTCAAGCCTTCAGATGACTGAAGCCTCAGTTAACATCTTAATTGCAACCTCATGATAAACCCAAGCCCAGAACTACCAAGCCAAGCTGCTCCCAAATTCCTGACTCACAGAAACTGTAAGAAAATAAATGTTTGGAATGTTGTTACACAGAAATATATAATAAATCTGTTTGCCAAAAATCCAGGTGAAAAGACAGTGGTTTCTGGTGTGGGAAAGGGGAACATGGAAGAGGGAAAAGAGGGAGAGGAATGGGAATAGACCGGATCAAAGTGAACAGAATAAAACAATGCAAAGTGTTAAAAATGTTTTAGGCTGTTATCTCTAGGTTTCAAAGATCATTTTAATTTTCTTCTTTGTCCTTTTCTGTATTTTCCACACTTTTAACAATCTATCTTACTTTTTAAAATAAAAACAGAAATATGCTTTTTAATTCTAGAAACTTTCTAAATTTCATGTGTATAATCTTATTAGGTAATAATCTACTTGAAAATAACTGAAGGTCAACTGTTGAGATCACTACTGACTTCAAACCTTCACCTATTATTTGTAGCGGGGTGGATGGACCTAGAGTCTGTCATACAGAGTGAAGTAAGTCAGAAAGAGAAAAAACAAATACCGTATGCTAACACATATATATGGAATCTAAAAAAAAAAAAAAAAAAAA
>RJWK010031697.1:0-24080 GCA_004363435.1 Platanista minor | reverse complement strand
TGGTCACAAAGCACCGAGCTGATCTCCCTGTGCTACGTGGCTGCTTCCCACTAGCCATCTATTTTACATTTGGTAGTGTATATATATGTCCATGCCACTCTCTCACTTCGTCCCAGCTTACCCTTCCCCATCCCCGTGTCCTCAAGTCCGTTGTCTAGTAGGTCTGCATCTTTATTCCTGTCCTGACCCTAGGTTCTTCAGAACCATTTTTTTTTTTTTTTTTAGATTCCACATATATGTGTTAGCATACGGTATTTGTTTTTCTCTTTCTGACTTACTTCACTCTGTGTGACATACTCTAGGTCCATCCACCTCACTACAAATAACTCAATTTCATTTCTTTTTATGGCTCAGTAATATTCCATTGTATATATGTGCCACATCTTCTTTATCCATGGATATTGAATTTTCTCAAATGCTTTTTCTGCACCTTTTGAGATGATCATGTGGTTTCTGTGTTTTCTTTTGTTGATGTGGTGTATCACATTCTTTCATTTGTGTATGTTGAACCATTCTTGTGACCCTGTGATGAATTCAGCTTGATCATGGGATATGATCTTTTCTGTGCATTCCTGGATTTCGTTTGATAACTTTTTTGTTATTTTTTTTATTGCAGTATAGTTGATTTACAATGTTGTGTTAGTTTCAGGTGTACAGGAAAGTGATTCAGTTACACATAGATATGTATCTATTCTTTTTCCTTATAGGTTATTGCAAAACATTGAGTATAGTTCCCTGTTCTTTACAGTAGGTCTTTGTTGGTTATTTATTTATATATAGTAGTGTGTATACGTTAATCCCAAACTCCTAATTTATCCTTCCCCCCCCCCCCGCCCCCCACTTCCCCTTTGGTAACCATAAGTTTGTTTTCTGTGTGTGTGAGTCTATTTCTGTTGTTTATGTAAGTTCATTTGTATCATTTTTTTTCAGATTCCTCATATAAGCAATATCATATGATATTTGTCTTTGGCTTACTTCACGTAGTCTGATCATCTCTAAGTCCATCCATGTTGCTGCAAGTGGCATTATTTCATTCTTTTTTATGGCTGTGTAAAATTCCATCGTATAAATATGCCACATCTTCTTTATCCATTCATCTGTCAACGGACATTTAGGTTGCTTCCATGTTTTAGCTATTGTAAATAGTCCCGCTATGAAAAATGCAGTGCATCTGTCTTTTCAAATTATAGTTTTCTTCGGATATATGCCCAGGAGTGAGATTGCAGGATCATGTGGTAGCTCTATTTTTAGTTTTTTAAGGACCCTCCATACTGGTTTCCATATTGGCTGTACCAACTTACATTCCCACCAACAGCGTAGGAGGGTTCCCTTTCCTCCACATCCTCTCCACCATTTGTTATTTGTAGAGGTTTTTGAAATTTTATTTGTTTAATTTATTTTTGGCTGTGTTGGGTCTTCATTGCTGTGCGTGGGCTTTCTCTAGTTGAGGCAAGCAGAGGATACTCTTCGTTGAGGTATGCAGGCTTCTCATGGCAGTGGCTTTCTCTTGTTGCAGAGCACAGGCTCTAGGCACGTGGGCTTCAGTGGTTGTGGCACGTGGGCTCAGTAGTTGTGGCGCACGGGTTCTAGAGCACAGGCTCAGTAGTTGTGGCGCACGGGCTTAGCTGCTCCGCGGCACATGGGATCCTTCCAGACCAGGGCTTGACCCCGTGTCCCCTGCATTGGCAGGTGGACTCTCAACCACTGTGCCACCAGGGAAGCCCGTTTGTAGAGCTTTTAATGATGGCCATTCTGACTGGTGTGAAGTGGTACCTCACTGTAGCTTTGATTTGCATTTTTCTAATGATTAGCAGTGTTGAGTATGGTTCCATATGTCTTTTGGCCACCCGTGTATCTTCCTTGAAAAAATGTCTGTTTAGATCTTTTACCCATTTCTTGATTGGGTTGTTTTTTTGTTATTGAGTTGTATGAGCCGTTTGTATATTTTGGAGATTAATCCCTTGTCAGTTGCATTGTTTGCAAATATTTTCTCCCATTCTGTAGGTTGTCTTTTCATGTTGTATAGGGCTTCCTGTGCTCTGCAAAAGCTTTTAAGTTTGATGAGGTCCCGTTTATTTTTGCTTTTATTTCCATTAGTCTAGGAGGGAGATCAGAAAAAAAACAAATTGCTGCAATTTATGTCAGAGAGTGTCCTATGTTTTCCTCTAGGAGTTTTATAGTATCCAGTTGTACATTCAGGTCTTTAATCCATTTGAGTTTATTTTTGTGTATGGTGTTAGAGAATGTTCTGATTTCTTTTTTTTTACATGTAACTGTCCAGTTTTCCCAGCACCACTTATTAAAAAGACTCTTTTCTTCATTGTATATTCTTGCCTCCTTTGTTGTAGATTAATTGACCATAGGTGTGTGGGCTTATTTCCAGGCTTTCTGTCCTGTTCCACTGATGTATATTTCTGTTTTTGTGCCAGTACCATACTGTTTTGATGACTGTAGCTTTGTAGTATAGTCTGAAGTCAGGGAGCCTGATTCCTCCACCTCCACTTTTCTTTCTCAAGATTGTTTTAGCTATTCGGGGTCTTTTGTGTTTCCATAAAATTTTAAAATTTTTGTTCTAATTCTGTGAAAAATGCCATTAGTAATTTGATAGGGATCGCATAGACTCTATAGATTGCCTTAGGTGGTATCGTCATTTTGACAGTATTAATCCTTCCCATCCAAGAACACAATATATCTTTCCATCTGTTTGTGTCATCTTCAGTTTCTTTCATCAGCATCTTACAGTTTTCAGTGTACAGGTCTTTTGGCTCCTTAGGTAGGTTTATTCCAGGGGATTTTATTCTTTTTGATGTGATGGTAAATGTGATTATTTCTTTAATTTCTCTTTCTGATATTTTGTTGATAGTGTATAGAAATGCAACAGATTTCTGTGTATTAATTTCGTATCCTGAGACTTTACCAGATTCATGGATGAGGTCTAGTAAATAGTTTTCTGGTAATGTCTGTAAGATTTTCTATGTACAGTATCATGTCATCTGCAAATATAACAGTTTTACTTCTTTTCCAATTTGGAAAAGAAGTCTTTTAGTTCTTTTGCTTCTCTGATTGCTGTGGCTAGGATTTCCAAAACTCTGTTGAATAAAAATGGCGAGTGGACACCTTTGTCTTGTTCCTGATCTTAGGGGAAATGCTTGCTTTCAGCTTTTCACCAGTGAGTATGATGTTAGCTGTGGGTTTGTCATATATGGCCTTTATTATTTTGAGATATGTTTCCTCTGTGCCCACTTTCTGGAGAGTTTTTTATCATAAATGGGTGTTGAATTTTTATCAAAAGCTTTTTCTGCATCTATTGAGATGATCATATGGTTTGTATTCAATTTGTTAATATGGTGTATCACCCTGACTGATTTGTAGATATTGAAAAGCCCCTTGCATCCCTGGGATAAATCCCACTTGATTATGGTGTATGATCCTTTTAATGTATTGTTGGAGTCAGTTTGCTAGTATTTTGTTGAGGATTTTTGCATCTGTGTTCATCAGTGATACTGGCCTGTAATTTTCTCTTTTCGTGGTATCTTTGTCTGATTTTGGTATCAGGGTGATGGTGGCCTCATAGATTGAGTTTAGGAGTGTTCCTTCCTCTCCAGTTCTTCAGAACAGTTTCAGAAGGTTAGGTGTTAACTCTTCTCTAAATATCTGGTAGAAGTTGCCTGCAAAGACACCTGGCACTGGACTTCTGTTTGCTGGCAGTCTTTTAATCACTGATTCAATTTCAGTACTGGTAATTGGTAATTGGTCTGTTCATATTTTCCATTTCTTCCTGGTTCAGTCTTGGGAGATTGTACCTTTCTAAGAATTTGTTTATTTCTTCTACGTTGTCCATTTTATTGGTGTATAGTTGCTCATACTAGTCTCATCCTCTGTATCTCTGTGGTGTTGGTTGTATTATCTTTTCAAAGAACCAGCTTTTAGTTTCACTGATCTTTGCTGCTGCTTTCCTAGTCTCTATTTCTGTTCTGTTCTTTATGATTTCTTTCCTTCTACTAACTTTGGGCTTTGTTTGTTCCTCCTTCTCTAGTTGTTTTAGGTGTAAGGTTAGG
This sequence comes from Platanista minor, assembly GCA_004363435.1. Taxonomy (NCBI): domain Eukaryota; kingdom Metazoa; phylum Chordata; class Mammalia; order Artiodactyla; family Platanistidae; genus Platanista; species Platanista minor. Next base: position 20,022 of record RJWK010031697.1, on the reverse strand, counting down.
TTGTTTGTTTGAGATTTGTTGTTGTTGTTGTTCCCTGAGATAAGCTTGTATCACTATAAACTTCCCTCTTAAAATTATTTTTGCTGTGTCCCTTGGGTTTAGAATTGTAATGTTTTTGCTTTCACTTGTCTCTAGGTATTTTTTTTACTTCCTCTTTGACTTCCTCAGTGATCCATTGGTTGTTTAGTAGCATCTTGTTTAGCCTCCACGTGTTTATCTTGTTTGCCGGGTTTTTTCATGTAGTTGATTTCCTATCTCATAGCACTGTGCTTGGAAAAGATGCTTGATATGATTTCAGTTTTTCTTAAATTTACCGAGGCTTGCTTTGTGGCCCAACATGTGATCAATCCTGGAGAATGTTCCACGTGCACTTGAGAAGAAAGTGTATTCTGATGCTTTTGGATGGAATCCTCTACAAATATCAATTAAGTCCATCAGGTCTAAGGTGTCATTTAAGGCCTGTATTTCCTTATTGACTTTCTGTCTGGATGATCTGTCCATTGATGAAAAGTCCCCCACTGTTACTGCTGATTTCCCCTTTTATGGCTGTTAGTATTTGCCTTATGTATTGAGGTGCTCCTATGTTGGATGCATATATATTTACAACTGTTATATCTTCTTCTTGGATTGATCACTATGTAGTGTCCTCCTTTGTTTCTTGTAACAGTATTTTAAACTCTATGTTGTCTTCTGTGAGTATTGCTACTCCAGCTTTCTTCTGATTTCCATTTGGGAATACGTTTTTTTCCCTCCCCTCACTTTCAGTCTGCATGTGTCTCTAGGTCTGAAGTGGATCTCTTTTACACAGCTTATATACAGATCTTGTTTTTGTATTCATTCAGCCAGTCTGTGTCTTTTGGTTGGGACATTTAATTCATTTACATATGGTAGTTATCAACATGTATGTTCTTATTGCCATTTTGTTAATTGTTTTGGATTTGGTTTTGTAGGACTTTTTTCTTCCTTTCTTCTTCTGTTCTCTTGTGATTTGATGACTGTCTTTAGCGTTGTGTTTGGACTCCTTTTTCTTTTTTGTGTGTATCTACTGTATTGCAGTTGCCATGAGGTTTTGATATAGTAGTCTATATATATGTACATAATTGTTTTAAGTCGCTGATCTCTTAATTCCAAATTGCGTTCCAGATATCCTGCATTTTTACTCTCCTCATGATTACTGGCTTAGATATCATATTTGTGTGTAGAGGATTTCCTACCTTTACTGTATGCTTGCCACTACCAGTGAGCTTTCCCATTTTATAATTGTGTTTCTAGCTGTGTGGCATTTTCCTTTCCACCTGGAGAAGTTCCTTTAGCATTTCTTGTAAAGCTGCTTTGGTGGTGCTAAGTTCTTCTAGTGTTTGCTTGTCTGTAAAGCTTTGGATTCCTCCGTCAAATCTGAATGAGAGCCTTGCTGGGTAGAGTATTCTTGGTTGTAGGTTTTTCCCTTTCATGACATTAATTCTATTGTGCCACTCCCTTCTGGCCTGTAACGTTTCTGCTGAAAACTCAGCTGATAACCTTATGGGGATTCCTTTGCATGTTACTTTTTCTTTGTCTTTAATTTTTGTCAATTTGATTACTATGTTTCTTGGCATGTTCCTCCTCGGGTTTGTCCTGCCTGAGACTCTCTTCCTGGACTTGGGTGACTGTTTCCTTTCCCACGTCAGGGAAGTTTTCAGCTTTTATCGCTTCAGATGTCTTCTCAGGCCCCTTCTCTCTCTCTTCTCCCTCTGGGGCCCCTATAATGCGAATGTTGGTGCATCTGATGTTGTCCCAGAGGTCTCTTAAACTGTCCTCATTTCCTTTCATTATTTTTTTCTTTATGCTTTTCTGTGGCAATGATTTCCACCACTGTGTCTTCCAGCTCACTTATCCATTCTTCTGTTTCATTTATTCTGCTATTGATTCCTTCTAGTGTTTTTCATTTCAGTTATTGTACTCTTCAACTCTGTTTGGTTGCCCTTTACACTTTCTAACTCTTTATTAAACACTTGTAACTTCTCACTCTGTGCATCCATTCTTTTCCTGAGTTCTTGGATCATCCTTGCAGTCATTACTCTGAATTCTTTCTCGGGTAGATTGCCTATCTCCATGTCACTTAGTTGTTCTTCTGGGGTTTTATGTTGTTCCTTCATCTGAAACATATTCCTCTGCCATCTCATTTTGTCTAAATTTCTATTTGTATGTTTATGTATATGGAAGGTTAGTTATGTTTCTTAACCTTGGAGAAGTGGCCCTCTGCAGGGGATGTCCTGTGTGTCCCAGCAGTACACTCCCCTCTTGTCACCCAAGGGCCAGGGACCAGCTGGTCCCAGGGTAGGTTCTGATCTGCGTTTGCTGACTTGGTGCCGCATGCTGCTGGATCCTAGTTCTCTTGCTTCTATTGTCTGTCTGTCCCCTGGTGGGTGGGGCCGGCCTAGAGGCTTGTGCAGGCTTCCTGGTGGGAAGGGCTGATGCTTGCCCAGTGGTGGTGGGTGAGGCTGGGTCTTGGCCCTCTGCTGGGCAGGGCCATGTCGAGGGGCATGTCTAGAGGTGGCTGTGGGCTCAGGAAGTCTTTAGGCAGCCTGTCCACTGATGGGTGGGGCTCTGTTCCCACCACGCTGGTCATTTCGCCTGAGGCGTCCCAGCACTGAAGCCTACAGGCTGTTGGGGCCAGGTCTTGGTGCCAAAACGGCAGCCTCCAGGAGAGCTCACGTCAATGAATATTCCCCGGTACCTCTTCCACCAGTGTCCCTGTCCCCACAGGGAGCCACAGCTGCCCCCCGCCTCCCCAGGAGACCCTCCGAGACCAGCAGGTAAGGTCTGACCCCGGCTCCTATGGAGTCACTGCTTTTGCCCTGGGTCTTGGTGCACACAAGAAGTCATGTGGGCCCTCCAAGAATGGAGGCTCTGTTTCCTCTGGTCCTATGGAGCTCCTGCACTCAAGCCCCACTGGCCTTCAAAGCCAAATGCTCTGGGCAGTCCTCCTCCCAGTGCCAGACCCCCAGGCCGGGGAGTCTGACATGGAGCTCAGAACTCTCACTCCTGTGGGAGAACTTCTGCGATACAATCGTTCTCCAGTTTGTGGGTCGCCCACCCAGGGGATATGAGATTTGATTATTTCGCAAGTGTGCCCCTTTTACCATCTTGCTGAGTTTCTTCTTTATGTCTTTGGATTAGAATATCTTTTTTGGTAGGTTCCAGTCTTTTTTTATCAACGGTTGTTCAGCAGTTAGTTGTGATTTTGATGTGCTCATGTCAGGAGGTGAGCTCAAGGTCCTTCTATTCTGCCATCTTCGTGATGTACATACTCTTAATTACTGATAGATTTTTTTTTTTTTACAAACCAGTGCCGTATCGACAGGCTCAACAGCACCCCTTCACAGTAGTAATAAGGAAGTCTAATTGTGCATCCATATCAGAACTTCCTTCAGCACCAACTGGGTAACCACTGGGATTCTGAATGATGCAGGATGCCTCAGCAACATTGGCAGGAGTCCTTGTCCAGCTTCTAGAAGCTGTCTGTGCTCCTTGAATCATGGCTCCCTACCTCTGTCTTCAAAGCCAGCCACGGCCAGATGAGTCCTTCTCACCTTGCCATCCGTCTAGTCTTCTGACCCGGTTTGCTAGTATTTTGTTGAGAATTTTTGCATCTGTATTCATCAAAGATATTGGCCTGTAATTTTCTTTTTTTATATTGTCTCTGTCTGGTTTTGGTATCAGGGTGATGGTGGCTTCATAGAATGACTTTGGGAGTATTCCTTTTTCAATCTGTTGGAAGGGTTTGAGAAAGATCAGTATAAGTTCTTCTTTGTATGTTTGGTAGAATTGCCCAGTGAAGCCATCTGGTCCTGGACTTTTGTTTGCAGGGAGGCTTTTTTTTCTTTTTTTAATTACAGATTCTATTTCATTTCTAGTGATCAGTCTGTTCGAAATATCTATTTCTTCTTGATTCAGTTTTGGTGGATTGTATGTTTCTAGGAACTTGTCCATTTCTTCTAGGTTGTCCAATTTCTTGGTATATAATTGTTCATAGTATTCTTTTATGTTTTTTTGTATTTCTGTGGTATCAGTTATTTGGTCTCTCTTAATTGGATTTTTTTTTTTTTTTTTGGCCACATGGCATGTGTGTGGGATCCTTGTTCCCTGACCAGGGGTCGAACCCACACCCCCTGCACTGGAAGTGCAGAGTCTTAACCACTAGACCACCAGGGAAGTCCCTGGTCTCTCTTAATTGTTAAATGGAAAGTAAAGTAAAGTAAAGTATAGACTCTAAAATGATAGCCATACAGTGATTGTACCATGAAAAATAATGAGGTCTTATTCACTGAACATTTCTACGTGCCCAAATCTGTGCTAAGCCAGTAGTCTTCACACATCCTTACTAAATGTTGTCATCCCCCCTTGTTGAGACTTAGAGAAACTATCTTGGTAGGGTCATTTGGATCATAACAATAGTATGAGATGGAATTTAAACAGAAATGTCAGACCTCCATTTCCAGGATCCCAGTCAACTTGCTATTTGAGATCCCTATATATATATATATATATATATATATATACATGCATGGATTAGGATGCAAACACAGAAAGAAAAGAGCAGTGGCTGCATTAGAGTAAAAGGGTTGTGGTGGTTTTGTTCTTTATTCAAGAACAAATGAATTACTGGTGTAAAAATATATGTAAATACAAGTTGGGAGAAGAAAAAAAACTGCATTTAAGAAAACCTACCTGGGTTTTATGACTGGATGGACCTTGAGACTTTTATTGCTGTGGGTGCTGGGTTTCATTTTTATTCCTAAACCTTTATGGTCTTCTGGTCCCTGTGAAAGTTAAGAGAAAGTTAGGGTGGCAAGAAATCCACCGACATGCCCTCTGGCCCTCACCAAGTTAGATAAAAGTGCTGCCCTTTGTATCAGAGGAGTGGTAGCTTTCCCCAAGGGGTGATCAGTTTGCTCTGAGCCGTCTTAAATCCCACCCCATCTCCTTTTTTATCTAGGGAGGGCTGTTCAGGCATGGTGCTGTCCGTAAGGTAGCCATCCATCTGAAGGGTGAACCTGAAACTTTCCACCCACTTGTCTCATGCCCCCCTCCCACCAGCTGCCCAGGAGATGATGAAGCTAATCGCATTCAGCCCTTCAACTTGTGCTCCTTTTATAAGAACACTACTTTACAGCCTAGTAGGAAACTACATGTTTGTCTCACTGGGAAAGCCTGTCCTCACTCAACCCCCTGCCTCTTTGTTTCCCCAAAGTGACTCTTCTTCCTTTCTAACAAACAGATATCTGCAAACGAAATCGAAATGCTTTTGATGAGGTTGCCACGCATGTTTAAACAGGAATTCACAGGCGTGGGAGCAACGCTGGAGAAAAGGTGGAAGTTGTGTGCCTTTGAAGGAATTAAAACTACCTAACTAACTGAAGAGCAGCAAAGTGTCTGGATATGAAACTGCCTGAACCCAGCCAGGGCTGTGCAGTGTGAGCCCCGGAGGTTTGGGGCTGGTCCAGCGCAGGACCTTTATGGAGCCATCAGAGCCTGACTTTAGTTATATCTGTGGCATTCTCTTGTGAGTGGAAATGTAATTGTGTACCAGTTCCCTAAAACAAACAAAGCTTCATACTGTGACAGATCTGTTTGCTATGAAAACCAACGATTCCACAGTGATGATGGCAAAACCTTAAAATATGCTACATTTGAGAATAGCTCACCAAGTAAAATATTTAAAGTTAATGATGGTGTGGCAATGGTTGTTGCTAGGCTACAGAGTTGTTGTATATGTAATCTATAGCTGAAATCATTCAATGACATTTTCCTGAAAGTCTTTCTGTTTTAGTAAAAAAAAAAAAAAAAGAGAGAGAAAAAAAGTAATTTTACAGTGAGGAAAAAAAAAAAATCAAACCAAAAGAAAACTTGAATATGTGTCTGAACAGTTACTGTATTTTGTAAATTAAGTTATATGCTGTTCTAGGGACTTTTGCCTTATTGAAGAGGCAGAAGATGTGATTGGACTCCTTGAGAATGCTTTACCAAGAATATTATTTTTCTAATGTAACAATCCTCCATCGTAAGTTCTTTTAACATGGACTGCATAACAAACAATTTTCATAAAATGTAAATAAAAGAAAAACTAGTGCTACTGTCTTGTACTTGGTATAAAATTCAGGTTTCTGCATCAAAATAAATAAACATTCAGTAAATATTCCTGTTACAAATTTTATAGCAAAGATATTAATTTTTTTCAATAAATATGACTTCTACCAGATTGGTTTTGCAAATTGTTCTTTCTTTGATATATTTTCATTCTTCCTTAAGAAATATTTTTCACATTATTCAGTCCCATCTCACAGACCATCATTTTTAAATGATTAAGTAAATGCATGAGTGACACTTTGAGGCAAAATGTTAAAAATGTTATTTCAAACAGGAATATATAAAAATCGTAAAGTGGAAAGTACTAAGAAAAGATTATACAGCATTAGAATAGCTAGCTAGATAGATAGTATTTGAAAATACCAAGATGATAGGACATCCAAATGTAATCAATCAACATAAATTTTACCGTTGTTTTGTGTCCTCATGCATAGGAACAAAGTAGCCAATTAATATTATTAATTCCTGGATTTACTTATTTGTATGTTTTCTAGAATACATACCAGTTAGAAAAGGAATTAAAGAATTCACACTTGGACCAACAGTTTAGAGAGAATTTGGGCTTCCCCCTTCTTTAATTACAAGTAGACTAGGGCTTTAAATTGTATCTCCTTCCTGCTTCGTTACATAAAAATTATTTTAAAGAAGACAAGCATTCAAGATATTAATTTTAAATGAAACATTTCTTAGGAAGACAGCTGAACAGTGAATGTTCTTTGAAATTCTGAAAAGACATTCATAATTCCCTATTGGACATTATTGTCCTCAGGCTCTTTTTATTGAGCCCTGACAAATTAAGGTTCTTAATCATGCCTTCCATAAATGTCTACACGTATGTTATGTTCAGGCTCAGTGCTAAACCCATGAATACGGAGCTGAGTAAGAAAGGACCCACCCCCTCCCGCCCCCAATGAGCTCATAGTTCAATAGGGAAAAGACATTTTCCCAAAAGGGTCTATATGATGTGAGCCACGTAACAGGAAAGATGTGACAACAGAGCTATGGGATTCAAACTAAATATCAGTGTCATATTAAATGCTGAAATACTAGAGGCCTTCCCATTACCACCTGTTAATGCCCACTACCACCATGATCCTGACACATTTATCCAGAGCGAGCTAGCTACTGCTTAAGTTACTACTGACTGAATTTTCTTCATTTTATGTTTAGTCCAGTGTTATCAGGGTAAGCAAGAGAAATGAAGCATGCCAACTCTTACCGAAGCATTTTAGGAAATTGTGGCAGCTTTAGGAGGCTGTCTGGTTTTCTATTCCTTAGCCAAAGGAAAGCCAGAACAGGTTTCGGATACTAGAGGAAGTCATATGCTTGTACTACTGCCGTTTTGGAAAGCTCTGATGTGAATTCAAACTATACCTCTGTTAACGTAAAGCCAACAATTTTAAAGCGGTAGTTTTACTGGCCACTTGAGCTCTTTGTACTACAGTGTCAATTTGTTAAAAAAAAAAAAACAAAAAAACAGAAAGAGAAAAAAATATCAAATAAAACATGAGAGAACATTTTAAGACTCTTCAAAAACAAAAAACCGTCAGGAGACAAAAATAAGGGTACAACAGTCGGAAAGGAGACGACCTGATTTACAGATAACGTTACTGTAAACTAGAAGACCTAAGACCTAAGGTTCACCTGAAAAATAATCAGAAAACATGAGTTCTGTGAAGGGGCAGTTATAAAGTAGGGACACAAGGGGAGGTACCACAATCTAGACTATCTGCAAATTGAAAAGTCCGGTAGATGTTTTCAAATGTGCATTCATACTTTCAAGTATTGCCTGTAGTCACTTTAGCCGAAGGATACACCACACAGGGTAAACCTAGCTTAGAGCTCTGATTAGGAAAAGGAGTTGGTGCGACCTTAGTTTAGATCTGACAAAAAGACACCACTTTCTAACTTCTTCAGTTGTGCAAATAACTTATTTTTGCAGGGAAAAAAAAAAAAAAAAAAAAACCTTCTAAAATATTTCACCCACATTCTGGTTTCAGATGGGACTTTAGAGATCACCTGGGGAAGGAACTAACATTGGTACCTTTGAGGGCCGTCTACATATGTCTGGCACCCCGTCCTCCCTAATCTTCGCGATAACCCTATACAAGGATAGTATTACTGTCCTCATTGGTCACACAAGGTGAATGAGGCTCAGAAGTTCTAACAATTTGGCCCAATTCGCACAGTTAGAAAATTCTGAATATGGGATTTGAAACCAGGACCCAATGACTCCAAAACATGTTCTTCTTTTCACTACATCATGCTTCTAGTTCAGTCTATCCCCACTCCTCCTGTGAGTACCTGCAGTACCTTCGGATCACCACTTTTACTCTCTTTTGTTCTCCACCATCCCCTGCACGTGCGTACAAGTGGGAAAACTCTGGCCTTTCTCTCCTAAATCTACCCAATAACAAATCACTGTTCTTGGATTCTGAGAATAAGCAGAGCATTGAAAGTTTGGAGATCCTTGTAACCTGGCCCCAACAGGGCTTTCTGGCTTGCTTTTTCACCGCTCCCCTGAGTAGGGCTAACATTTTTTGCCTTGCTGCTTTTTTTTGTTTGTTTTTTTGCGCTGTACATGGGCCTCTCACTGCTGTGGCCTCTCCCGTTGCGGAGCACAGGCTCCGGACGCGCAGGCTCAGCGGCCACGGCTCACGGGCCCAGCCTCTCAGTGGCACGTGGGATCCTCCCAGACCGGGGCACGAACCCGCGTCCCCTGCATCGGCAGGCGGACTCTCAACCACTGCGCCACCAGGGAAGCCCTGCCTTACTGCTTTTGCTCATATCTTTCTATCTGAAGGAAAAGACCTTACGCACATCTAGTTGTCGAAATTCTACACAGCCTTAAGAGGAAAACACAAAGACCCTCCTCAGCCGTGAAGCTTTTCTCCATTCCCCGGAAGTCATTTCTCCGGCCTCTGCACGGGCATCCCACATTGACTATTTCTTAAGGCATTTACTGCCCATCTGTCTTTGCCTCATCTCCCCGTTAGACCGCAAGTTCTCTGAGGGATCCAAGCATGTCTCGTTTACTTTGAATTATTTCTCACAGTGGTTTTACTTATAATTATATTTAGAAAGCAGGACAGAGAAGGAACCAAGATGTTTTCCTGCCTCCAGAGACCAGTTTGCTTCGACACAAAAGGAAAAATTACAAAGTATTTGAAAAGGTTGCAAATATTTTAGATCCAAGATTCCAAGACAGACAATGTGAGTGATAATGTACTACATACTATTGAAATACAAAAAGCAACCCAATTCCTTCTTAAAGTTCAAACCCAGGTCAATTATTAACTCTTCTATGAAGCCCTGATCCCCTCAGGAATCTCCTCTCCTGTGTCCCCACTACCACTTCAGTATATTTCTACTGCAGCCCTAATGCTGTATGTTAACCATTTATGAATGCAGCTGTCTCTCCCATGTCCTGCAGGCTGGAGACCTCCCTTCCTCATCCCTCTAGTCCCTCAGACTGACACGGCATACCATGACTTTTAAGTATTTATTGACTGAATGAACCCAATGCGTGAAAAAAAAGCCCACACAGGAATTTTCTGAATTTGTTGAATCAGAATAGAACTTTCTTTCCCTCAGTTGTAAGATCTTGGCAGCATCCTTGCCTTTTTGAAAAAAATTTTTTGTGTGGAAAAATATGTATAACATAATATTTATCTTTTAACCATTCGTAATTGTATAATTCAGTGGCATGAAGTACATTCACAATGGTACATAACCAGTCACCACTATATTTATAACTTTTTCATCATCATCCCCAAACAAATTTTATGGTACCCGTTAAACAATAACCCCCTATCCCCCCTCCTTCAGCCCCTGGTAACCTCTCTCCTACTTTACGTCTCTTTGAATTTGCCTATTCTTGGTCTCTCGTACATGTGGAACCATACAGTGTTTGTCCTTCTGTCTCACTTACTTCACTTAGCTAAATGTCTTCAAGGTTCATCCATGTTGTAGCATGTGTCAGAATTTCCTTCCTTTTTGAGGCTGAATAATATTCCATTGTATGAGAACTCTTCCGGCTGGCTTAAGTATCCTTTTTCTGCTGGAGCAAGGAAAAGTCAGTTGTCTATGCTTGAAAGTACTCAAATACTTGTAGTAAATACCACATCAAAAACAACATTTGAGGGGCTTCCCTGGTGGCGCAGTGGTTGAGAGTCCGCCTGCCGATGCAGGGGACGCGGGTTCCTGCCCCGGTCCGTGAAGATCCCACGTGCCCGTGAGCCATGGCCGCTGAGCTGCGCGTCCGGAGCCTGTGCTCCGCAACGGGAGAGGCCACAGCAGCGAGAGGCCCTCGTACCGCAAAAAAAAAAAAAAACATTTGAAAGTGTAGAGAAGTTTGTTTCCATCTTGATAAACCTCTCGTTTTCAATGAGGGTAATAAAAAAGAAATGACAAAAGTAGAAAATGTTGGCAGTAACTGTGTAGAAAACAAGACTGTTTAAACAAACATCTGTGCAACAAATATGGTATGTGACAAGTTGTTTTTTCTTGATAAGGGTTGGGGAGGTTTTACTTTGACGGTTTTTTTTTTTTTTAATCCCTTTGCTAAAAATGGGTGCTGTGTTTATTGGTTACACTCAATAAAAGATGTTTTATCCTGAAAACGTAAGAACTATTTTACCATAATGCTCATAGTCTCTGCTCATAAACTGAGAAAATAAAGAGATGTTAGACTCCTAAAATCTTATAGCTTGGCTCACTTTATATCAAAATGGTAAAAGGTTCACATGTATATTCAATCAGTCTGTCATTAGTATCTGAATAAACTATACTTTTATGTGTAGCACACCAAACATGAACATTTCAGAGTTAATATATAATGAATGCGTTTATATATTAGATCATTAAAAATACTGTGTTTCTAGTTCCACCAACTCTAATTTCCCTCTTCTGCTTTCTAGTGGATTTTTTTTTTTTTTTTTTAATTTCTGGGCTTCAAACGTTTAGCAATTTCTCATACTACGTAGGAGAGCATTCAGTCTGTGTCAGAGTTGAGTCCCAGCCCTAACCATCACTGGCCTTGTGACTAAAGCTCGTTACTTAAACCCAGTGAGGTGCTAGTCCCAGATTCATGATACGGTACTGTTAACACCTACGTCGGAGGATCGCTGTGATGATTAAATCAGAGAGCGTGCATAAACCACACAAATCAGAGCCAGGGAGACTGAAGGCATTGGTTTCTTCAGAAACAGTACTTTAGATATATCATCCTAAGCAAAGCAGGCAAGTCCTTTCCCTGCTCTTAGCCAATTCCTGTCTTTAGGGATAAATAGTCAATATGTCTCTAAACATACGAATAAAATAAGACAAGTATAAGTATCATCCCCACAAATAGTCCATTAAATATGTTCAATAGTCCATTAAATACGTTAAGACCAACATAAGCAAAATAGTTGCAACTCTCTAACCTGCAAAGACTCTCACAACTCTTATAGTCAAATGGGCAGTCACCGTCACAGTGACCCTCAGCAAGGAGTAAATCTAGAGCCAGAATTCTTTGTTACAACTCTCTTTTTACTTATTTTGCATATTTCCAACACACAGTAATCAGGGTCATATACATTCAACTGGGAAGAAACTGAATGGCTCTGGGCAACTGCCATTTTGAATGATGGTCAACTAGGTACACAGTATGCGAGGATTAAGTAAAGTATTAATTATGTTTTCTTTAACCCAGCAGAAACACTGTCAGGAAAAATTATAGTTGTAGCTGGAACATGCAACAGTATTATTTTAGAGAACATACATGTCTATTACAGTTGCTGAGAGTATCAAAAGTAAAAGACTCCAGTAAATCTAGTAATTACAGACTGGTTGCGTTAATAAAATAAGCTGTTCGGGTCCAAAATTTTAACTGTTTGCCTGCTCTCAGAACTGTACAGATACCCAAATAATAAAGCTCAGACGTTTCTAATGCACATTTCACCTCTTTTATAATGTACATGTATTGTACAGGGCTATGGGATGGAATGTTCTTACTTCACAGGAAAAACAGACTCACAAAATAAATTGCAAACATTTTACAGTAGAAGATGGTACTTTTCTATACAAAGCAAAAAAGTGGTTAATGTACAATAGAAAGTGCATTGCATGTAATGAAATGCTTTTTCTTTTTTTTTGTCTAGCAAATATATTCATTGTGTGTTGAAAACTGTAATATCTTCCCCTGCACAAAGAAATTTCTATATAAAGCTCGTTTGCTACTGTAGGGAGTAAAACTCTTTTTCCTGTTTACTAAAGTAGTCTGTCTTAATATCAACCCCAACACTGTCAGGTTCACTTAAGAAGAGTTATGTGTAGATAAGAATAGGACTGAATCAGAAACCGGAATATTCCATTTCATATGCTTTTCATCTGAGCAAGTGCTATGTAACCCACGACATCTGGCAGCAAGCTCTTTTTGGAAAGCATTCTTCTTTCCAAGAAGAATGGAAAAAGCTAAAAACTGGTCAAGTTGAGGCACTCACCAATAAGTAAATCTTTTGCCTTTGAATACGTTTATGCCTAAGTGAGGGTTCGTTGCTCTAGTATTTTTTGATACGGAATGTGAAATATGGGCTGGCAAGTCAAACACTGTCTTCAGGCGGAGATAATGTATGAACACCACTGTGGGTGGTTTATTAAACAGGCATTGACTGTTACATCAAATCAACGTATCATGCATCATTTTTATGACAGTAAATCAAGTTTCAAATAGAAAGTGCTATGAATTCTTGGTGAGGATAACTGTCACTTCCTAAGGCGGGGCAGCAACTGGGAAGGGTTTTGCACCTCAATATCTGTTCCTTGAGCCGGTAACGGTAACTTTGGTTCAACGTACGCCAAAGAAAAGGCTTTGCGGTGCTGGGCCTGGTATACAATCAAACTGTGGGTGGCAGAGGACAGCAAAATCTAGACTATGCCAACCTACAGTCAAGTATTTTATATATCGCTGCTTGGTTCTACAGGCTGAGAAATGAAGTTTCCAGCCTTTCGGCCACGGAAGGAGTAGACAGCCTGGTCGTAGAGACAGTATGTACAGTGAGGCATTCAAGAGCATTTTTCTGGAATCACTCCAAGTGAGTGATCATAGGAACGTGACTGAATCTCTGAAATGGGGATAATAGTAACAACCTGTCTCATAGGGTCTTTCTGTAATTTTATCCATTATCTGGGTCTTACTAGGTCATCTAAGTTCATACATCTTAGCAAACGTTTTCGATCAAACGTTTTCAATCTCATGGCCTCGCAGTCCACTGCCAGCTGGAAAGTATATCCCCTCAGAGGTCACCACGAACATATCAAGTGGATTCAGCTTCCTGATTCCTCCCTGGAATACCAAATGCTTTAACACAACGTAACCGGAAATCTCCCACAGTCCCAAGAGCCTGGTGGACTGTGTGGATCTAGAGCGAGGCCTCCGAAGAACTCCAGATTCCTGTGGCCTCACTGGGAGGTTTTAGGGACTCATGAAATTAATGAAGAACCAGGAAAGCTCCGAACTTACACCAGACCTCCTGGAAGACAGTCTTGGCAAAGACAAACCTGGTGTGTTTCTTCAAACATAAAATATTTCAAAGGAAGCAGAACAACATCCCAATCTCGGGACTGAGAAAGAACTAGGTAGGTTATCCCTGGTCCTCGATCTCCAGGAAGGAGGGGACATTTTGGTGGGAGAATAGAAGGGATAAAATCTATCTTGTGCTTCTCTGCTTCATATTACTGTATGGAAAGGCAACATGGATGTTTTACCTCATGTTTCTCCAGCATCCAGGTTTAAGGAAAAACATGGGAGGAGAAGGGGTGAGGAAATCCTCATTACTGCCGCTGGAAATTTCTCAAACCTGGAAGCACCAACTCCTGCTTTGTTCTTATAAACCCCCTTTTGGACTCCTATTTCCTTCTCTTCCCATAAGGCTTTGCCCTGTAAGTGCTCATCTCACTGTCTCATGATTTATCAGGTCAAGTATAGTGGAATATTTTAAGAAACTGGGAAGGAACACCCACCCACTATGCATATATACAGGCACGAACGCACATGTGCACAGACATGTATATGTTCACACACTAATAAAACTTCATGTACACACGTGTGTATATCATACACAAGGCAAATGTACACAGATGCAGCCACATTTACACAGAAACAACTATAGTGACACCCAAACATCTCTGCTTCCAGTAATCATTTTTGCCCCTTCACGTTCTTCCCTCTTCTTCTATTTCTATCAGGTATTCACTCTTCCCAGGAGGATGATTAACTTAGGACAAATAAGAGAAGGTGCCATTAACCACTGTAGGTAATAAATATATGAAACGTACTCTGAAAAGATGACACTGGCAAAAAATGTAGGTGGGTTTGAACACTTTCCAAAAAATTTATGAAAGAGTCAGAAAAGGGAAGGAAACTGAGCTAGCTAACCCGTGAGGACATCAATGAGCTCTGTTCCAGGGAGGCCCTGGAGCAAGGTTCTAACCCAGGAAATCTTATATTTACAGCAACAATTCCTATAGCAGATGGGGATTATTAACAGCCCTATTTAATGGCTAATCTGTATCTACTCCTCTTTCCCTGTAATTCTGTAATCTCCTCCCACTCCAACTCTGGACTTGGTCATTTTGACCTGCTTTTGGCCAAAGAGATGTTAGCAGAAGCTTGACCAGCACCTGCAAATTTCTGCTTGCCCTCTTGCATGACTGGGTTTGTGCACTCTTGCACTCCGACATGGCTATAAGAACATATCAGGCTAGCCTATGGGAGGATGAATAATATAAGTAATTGAGGCAAGTGGCCTGAGTCAAGGCCACCCTAGATCAGCTAATAGCCAGCTGATCTCATGTCAAAGACAAGAAGTATAATTCAGCCTTAGTTGGGTTTTTTTTTTAATTTTATTTATTTATTTATTTTTGGCTGCCTTGGGTCTTTGTTGCTGTGCACGGGCTTTCTCTAGTTGCGGTGAGCGGGGGCTACTCTTTGTTGCGGTGTGCGGGCTTCTCATTGTGGTGGCTTCTCTTGTTGCAGAGCACGAGCTCTAGGCGTGTGGGCTCAGCAGTTGTGGCTCGCAGGTTCAGTAGTTGTGGTGCACGGGCCGAGTTGCTCCGTGGTATCTTCCCGGACCAGGGATCGAACCCGTGTCCTCTGCGTCGACAGGTGGATTCTTAACAACTGCGCTACCAGGGAAGTCCCCAGCCTTAATTGTTGGTTGGCAGGCTTGTGAGCTTGAATAAATGGTTGTTTTAAGCCACTGAATTTTGGGGTGACTTGTTATGCAGCATTATTCGTGGCAATAGATAACTAACACAGAAATTGTGATTTAGAATTAGGGTGCTGTTATAACAAAAAAGTGAAACATGTGGCATTGGCTTTGAGACCAAAAAGTGGGCAGAGCAATGAGAAAACTGCTATAGAAGGATGGAAAAATAGCAACATTGATTATGTAGCAGCAAAAAAAAAAAAAAAAAGAAAACTGGTAAAACTGTCATTTGGTAATTCAAAAGACAAGAAATGTACCTATTGAACTTTGGGATTTGAGTAATAACATTTCCAGTCAGAATGGTGAAAGTATCAGTGGCTCTCACTACCTACATATTGATAAGGTTCCTGTAAGAAAGGAGACGGGTTCAAGAAATAACCAACCAGTGTGTAAGCAAGTTTAGAGGGACTATAGAAGGACCGTAACTTCTTGGCTGGAAAACAAAATTGTTTCTTATCTCTAGTCTCTTCAGTCAGCAAAAGATTCTCAAAGTAAAATAATGCCTGGGGCAAGGATCCAAACATTTAAGACCTTTTATGATGACTTCTGAAAGAAAGCAAGTAGAACCTAGCAGAACCTCTAAGCGAGACAAAAGGGCTGCTAGGCATCTTAAAAGCCTTGCCCCACAGCAACCTGACTTGCCCAAATAACAGTAATTAAGTCTAGAGAGAGATCTAGCTCTAAAAGAATTGTAGGTTTCGCTTTTGGCTCATCAGATTTGTAAGAAACTCACAAAAACTTTGTGGGTACTGCATTGGCAAGAGTTCTACCAATTTATACTAAAAGAAACTGAGACTGTTGAAAAAGTAGGAAAATCTCTGGGCCCCCCATTTCCACAAACAAAAAGGAGGGTGAGAAAATTGCTCAAAGCACACAGAGGTAGCCAAGGGGAGTGGATAACTAAAGCCATCCTGGATGGTAGAGCAGAGAGCCACAGAAAACAATGGCCTGCAGAGTCACTCTCAGGGAGCAGAACTGAGGCCCAATCAAGGAATATTCCCCTCCTCTGGAATAGGAGGTCCTGGCAGCATTCACAGGACTAGACTTCAGAACTGCTATGAACTACTTCCTCATGTAACTTCTTCCATTCTTCATCCTTTTGAATGGGATTGTCTGCTAGGATTATCCTGTCCTTTCTTACCCTAGTGTATTAGGTTTGGGGTAAAATTCATAGGCCTTTCTCAAAAAGAATTTACATCCAGGAGCCACGTTCGAACATGTTACACGTCTTGAGACCCTGGACCTTGAGCCTGATGCTATGATTAAATGAGATCATTAGGGATCTTGGGAGGAGGGGGTAAGCATATTCTGCATGTGTGAATAAAATGAATAGTTGGGATCAGAGTGTATACATTCGTCACTTCTGTACCAGTTTCCATTCCAATTTCTGTATCAGTTTTCTACTGCCACACGTAATGGTGCATAACAGACCACCCCAAAATGAATGGCTTAAAACATTTATTTAGCTCACAAGGTCTACAGGTTTGTGATTTAAGTTGGGAATTTCTCCTGATCTTAGGTTCACTTGCATGAACTTTCAGTCAACTAGCTGCTGACTGGGATCATGTTTCTGGTGGTAGTTGGCTGGTGGTTGGCTTGAAGCAAGCAAGTCTCAATGGCCTCAGCTGTGACAGATCCACTCTCCTCCGTTAAGTGTCTCTCATCCTTCCAGCAGACCAGCCCTAGCATATACTCATGATAATGATGAAGGAGCAAAGAGAAGAGTATGATTAAGGTGATGATTATGAAGAGCAGCAAGAGAGCAAGCCTCAACGCACAACAACTTTCCAAGTCTCTGTTTTCATCACACTTGCTAACCACCAATTGGCCAAAATAAGTCACATGGCTGAGCCCAGACAAGGGGTGGGGCCTTCAATGCAATCAACCTACCATAATTCCAAAACTGTCTTCCACAGAAACTAATGTTCCAGAAGATGTTATGAGATATTCCACTAAAAAAAGAGTTCTGGGCTTCCCTGGTGGCGCAGTGGTTGAGAGTCCGCCTGCCGATGCAGGGGACACGGGTTCGTGCTCCGGTCCAGGAAGATCCCACATGCCACGGAGCGGCTGGGCCCGTGAGCCATGGCCACTGAGCCTGCGCGTCAGGAGCCTGTGCTCCGCAACGGGAGAGGCCACAACAGTGAGAGGCCCGCCTGCCGCAAAAAAAAAAAAAAAAAAAAAAAAAAAAGAGTTCTATAGTCACAGAAATTTGTGAAATGCTGTTTATTATATATAT
This sequence comes from Platanista minor, assembly GCA_004363435.1. NCBI lineage: Eukaryota > Metazoa > Chordata > Mammalia > Artiodactyla > Platanistidae > Platanista > Platanista minor. Next base: position 2,406 of record RJWK010031697.1, on the reverse strand, counting down.
CCTTTTGGTGAATCACAGTACCCATTAACCTATTAAAGGCTCTGAGAATTCCCATGTCTGTTTACCTTGGTTTAACTAGTGTCTCAGACACTTATTTAGCCGTGAGACACATTAATCAGAGAAAACTTCTGAAGACATCTTGCAGAACACGTGTTTCCCGAATCACATTCTGAGAAGCGCTAGTCTAAGTTATGAAAACTTGTAATAACTGCATTACAATAAAGAGCTTTAGGAGACCTAGGAACTTTCGTGGCACAGATTAATAAACTGCTCGTGGTTATCACTTTCTCTACTCCCCCATGAGAAACCAAGACTCAGGAAAGCTAACCAAGCCCCACAGAAAGGGAGCAGCAAAGCTGGGACGCATGCCCACATCTGCCTGGCCAAACACCTACCATCTTTTCATCTCCCTACCTGTCAGTGGTGGAATATCAGGCACCATGACAAATGGCAGGTGAAGCAGCACAGGATGATAGTCTAGCAGTTGAGAAATTGGTTTTAGTCCTGACTTTGCCACTAGGTTTTCTTGAACAGGTCACAACCTCTTAAGCACGGTAGATTGGAAACACCATTCTTTTATGTTCCCTTGCAACTTGAAGAATCTGGAAAATATTTTGATGAACAGCCCTTTTAGGACACAAGAATCCTCTGATGCTTCCGATCTGCCACCATAAAAATGACCTAAAACTTACTGCCTTTTCATTAATCTGGTCCTGAATAAAACAAGTACATTTTTAAATTTGCTTATTTCAATCACTTAAGATATTCAAAATATCCTTCCAGCCTGAAACTCTTCCCTTTTGCCCTTCCTAATTTTCCAGTGAAATCTCAGTGATGTACTACAGGGAGGGCACATTAATATTCTGAGGAAATACAATACCTGTACTGCACTCTAATTTTAGAACATTCATCACTGAGGATGGTTTTCTTCTTCCTGTGTCCTAATTTTTTTTTTCAGGTTGTCAGCCCTTTGGACTACATTGAGCTAGGTGGTGGCTTTCCTTTATTACACATTTCTTTCCTGAGGGCTTGCCCTTTGTTAGGAATGGCAGGAGGCCCAGAAAAGGGGAGAATCTGTAGCCCTTGGCTGCTCTGAGTTTGCCCTCTAAGTGGGGAGATGAAACCTGGAGCAATAGGAGGCCACACAGAAAGTACCAAATGAATGGCAGAGACAAGATCACTTTGTCAGGGAAGCTCTTACACTGTCATGAAATCCATCTTGGCTTTACCTCACCATCACACTGAGGCAGTGAGGTGAACTGGTTTCAAATCCTTCGATCTAATATCCGGTTTTGATGTGGCAGCTCCCATAGCACCAAACTTGGCCTTGAATGAAATCCTTTGTCTTGGAGGAAACATCCAAAATTCATTTGAGTCTCCTGTTCTCCTACAGGCTGCAATGTGCCTCCTGTGCTTTTACTGCCAGCAGTCTGACAGCACGCACTTGGAGAGCCTCCCCTTTGTGTAGGGCAGGGAGGGCCTCTACAGCAGGGTTTCTCCATCTCCACACTAGTCACAATTGGAGTCAGATACTTTGTTCTGAGGCTGTCCTGTGCACTGCGGGCTGCTTAGCAGCTCTAGATGCCACTGGATGACAACAGCACCCCTTACCGCAGGCGTGACAATCAAATATGACTCCAGACATTGTGAAATGTCCCCTGGGGGGGGGAGTAACCTCTCTACTGGCTAAGAACCACTGCTCAAGAGAATGAGAAAAAAAAAAAATCCCAATTTTATTGTTGCTGTTAAAAATGGATACCACCTCCACCGTCACCAAGCAACGTCCCTGGGGTGTCAAGCTTCCTTCCATCCCTCAGCTTTGTGCGTAGCTGGCGCTTCTCACAGCTGTTCATGGGAAAGACCTTTCACCTTCCAAAGGCAGCTGCTCTGTTTTCCGCTTGTCCTCTACCCCAATTACTTTTGCTGCTCTACTCACGAGGTTTTATAGCTCTTTATAGGCTTCCAGTATGTCTATAACCATCATTCTTGAGCAGTTTGGGACAAATTTTGTGGCAAAATTGGGGAAGCTTCCAGTGGCATGACATGGTGTCACATTCAGAAGGCTTGCTTCTCAGCGGTTGTCAGCTAGGGTGATTCACCAAAGCATGCATCTACTCAAGGTGAATTCTCTGTGAACCCACCTAAGCATACTTCCCAAGACCTCCACCCCAATCAAGCCAGGGTCAAATTGAGAGTCTTAAAAAGTCTGGAGTCCAGAGCTTCCCTGGTGGCGCAGTGGTTGAGAGTCCACCTGCCGATGCAGGGGACACGGGTTCGTGCCCCGGTCCGGGAAGATCCCACATGCCGTGGAGCGGCTGGGCCCGTGAGCCATGGCCGCTGAGCCTGCGCGTCCGGAGCCTGTGCTCCGCAACGGGAGAGGCCACGGCAGTGAGGGGCCCGCGTATC
>RJWK010031696.1:12731-24178 GCA_004363435.1 Platanista minor | reverse complement strand
TTATACAGAAACAAAAGGACAAATATTATACGATCACACTCACATGAGGTAAGCAGAATAGGCAAATGAGACAGAAGGTATAACAGAGGTTTCCAGGGGACTAGGGGGTGGGATGAATGGGTGGTTATTGTCTAATGGTTACTGAGTTTCTATTTGGCAGGATGAAAACGTTCTGGAAATGGATAGTGGTAATGGTTTGCACAATACTGTGAATGTTAATGCCATGAAGTGTACACTTAAAAGTGAAAATGGCAAATTTTATGTTTTATGTATTTTAAAACAAAATGACAACATTCCAAAAATAATTTATCTTCAGGCAAAAATAAATGTAGTGAATGAATACAATAGTAATTTTATGTGACCCTCAGGACACCTGAGCTTAGATTTTCCTTGTCAAACCATCCTAGTATACGAATGGCCACGTTTGCAGTACTCTTTGGTGGCACGCCAGAAGTCAGGCAGGAGGTTGGGCCAGGGTCAAGGATTCCTACTAGCACTTCACTTCAAATAAAGAAGGAAACTATTTTCTTTAAAGAAAAAAAAAAAAAAATGTTTGTATTGACCGTTGTACCTAAGGATAGGAGAACTCCATCTTTTTCTCCCCACCTCTGGTGCAGGTGGGAATCAACACTTGCCTGCCAGGCCCTTGTTTGAGATCTGGGGCAGCATCTTACCCTGAACGTCTGCTCCTTCTTCTCCCTGTGGGAAACCTGGTCCAGCGTGCCATCAGTCTGACTCCTTTTCAGGCCAGTTGTGATGTCAGGGACATTGCTGAAATCTGCATGAAAAGTGACAAAAACATAGGCGAGTTTGGCCTTCTGCAAAGAATAGTAGTGACTGACTTAGAGGCTCGGATAGAGAAAGAGAGGAAAGGAAAAAATTAACTAACACCCTAGAAGGCAGGACATCATTGTCCTTAGTGATACTGACGTTACCATATGCATAGCTGGTCTTCTAAAACAGATCTGGGCTCTGGCTAATTGAAGCAGCAGCATCTGCCTGTTTTGGTCAAAGGAGGCCAATGACCAATCAAAACACTGACTTAAATGCCTGGACACTCTTGTCACTGCTGTGCAAACTTCACTAAGTACACTATTATACAGTGTTGGTACTGTCCTTCCTTTATTTTTGGCTAAGTGAGGGCAAAATCACCAGGGATATCTGGGAAGACCAATGATGCAACACCATAGATTCTTATTACAGTCCACAAATTGCTCATTTGCAAGCATAATTCTTCTTTTTCTGGCATCGACCACAATTGCATCCTAAATTGAAAGTCCCAAGAGAAAGAGTAAACCTTTGTTAACTTCCAGAGTAAGGGTTAAGAAACAATATAAAAGGTGAGTAAGAGCATGTGGCTTTCCAACCTACACTTATACACATATGCCATCCTCAACAGTTCTTTCCAGTGGTTCTCAAATTAGCAAATTCAAGAAAGATGGAAAGACCAGCTCCTATCAAAATATTACACAGATTTTCATTCTAATTTCTGTATTTGGTAGACTATCCTCTCAACTAGGTGAAACCAGATGGTGTCTGATCTCAGTCAGCTACAAAAACAAGTCATCAATCTCATACCTGTCTGAGTTGATCTAGGCAGAAAAGGCATGGATAGACATTAGCAAACCATCCAGCATGATGGAGGCAAGGACAGTGGTCTCCAGGAGACCTGTAGGAGCAATTGGGAGCCCTAGGAGGTTGATGGAACTCATGGACAGAAACGCTGGTCCATGATCCAGGCTGATATCACCAATCACTACACAAGAGGAGACCTAAAGAAAATGTCATAATGGTCTACAGAATTCTGGGGCTCCAATTTCTTCTTCCTTTTACTTCTTCTAACACCCTAACCCTGCCCAGAAAAGGACCACGCCACCTATTTCACATAAGGAGATACAGACAAGGGAGGTAGGAAGGCTTTTATGTCTTAGGTGACTGGGTAGATGGGAAGAGTACGGGCTGGGAGTGGAAGTCACAAGCTCAGCTTCGGCAAAGCTGATTTTGAGATGCATGTGGGCCATCCGGTGCAACGTACCCAGGAGTCCAGTAGTGCAAGAAAGGTCTGCACAGGGATGTGGCTTTGGAGCCATCATCATACACTTGGCAGTGCAGCCACAGGGATGGATGGTGCCTCCAGGGAGAATGGGCAGAATGGGCCAAGAAGAGGCCCAGGGAGAGAACCCTGGAACTGCTAAGGCACAGTGTGCAGGACAGGAGGTACCTGTCTCTTTAGAGAGAAGCAACAGCCAGAGAAGCACAAGGAAATCAGGAAAGAGCAATGCCACAGACGCCACGCAATGTAAAAATACATTACCTAGGCAACAGAGTCAAATTTGCATTATTGCTGCCTTTACCTTATAAATAAAAAGCTCCAATATTTCCAAAGAGTTGTATTAAGTACAGGAAATACAACGCACAATCAATGCATTTATTCGTGATGATGATTTCTACAGCGCCTGCTCTGTGTCAGGTACGCACTACGTTCTGGGGATACAAAGATGAAAGCGACCTCAAGTCCCCTGAAGATCTCAGAGACGGCACGGCCACAAGGAGCCTTGGAGCCCGGAGGCACCAGATGGATATGCTGGAGAAAATAACATGGCTGATGTCAAAAGCAGAAGCGAATTCTGAGTCATCTCTTCAGTATATTCACACAACTTTGGAACTTCCTTAAACGCTGAAAATTCCCAGAACCACCTTTTACCTCTTACAAAGGCAAAGTGTTTTCCTGCTAGCAGAACATGCCATGCCCTTCCTCTCAAAATCCTGCTCACCCCAGGACCAAAGGCTTTACTATGAATCGGTGAGGCTCTGCAGCCACCTTTGCAGCCCCTTAACTTCAGGGAGGCCCCTGGTGTGGCGTGGGTCCTCTCTGAGGCAGGGCTTGGATAGGAAGGATCACAGGACCCAGCTCCCACTGAGGCTGGCCCCGGGGACCCCTGAGAAGGCAGGTCTGCAAGACAGGACGTCTCGAGCTGTTCCGCCACCCAAATTTCAAGAGGTTGACTGGCAGCTGGGCATCGACAGAGCCTCGGGGGTGACTGATTCCCCTTCCAACCCCACCAGCAGGGCGCCCGCGCTGTCCTGGAGATGGCAAAGCACGAGGAAGCCTAGCTTGACAGCGTCCACAGCTGCGGACCTGGGTCCAGGAGCCTCAGGTTTCATCTGGACCTGCATCCCTGTCTGTAAAAAGCAGTGTGCCTTCACGTTCTTTCTAGAGGAGAAATGAGAACAAAGTAGGTTCTGGAAGAATAGCAGACTGGCTGGAAAAAAGTGTAGGCTGGTAAAATTCGAGTCCTTATTTGAAAAGCTCTTTTAAACAGGCACCGCGCTGACATCCTGTCCTGGGTGCCAAATGCCTAGGCATAGCCCCACTTACACTCTGCCCACATCCTGAGTGCCAGCTGCTAGAGTGAGTAAATATATCCTTCCCCTCCGAGCCAAACACTGGCTTCCCACCTTGGGAGAGCCTCCGTGCGGCCCTGTTCACTAGACACATGTTGGGGCACTGGATCCCTACCAGGGAACACGGGGCATGCGTCACCAGGGCCGTAACACCGCCCACCCTGGGCTCAGCTGCTGCAGAACAGATGGTCAGACGCGCTCTGGAAGAGTCTTTAGCCAATGTGATTGTAAATAATGAAAAATAACAAAATTACAAATCCAAGTCAAGACATCTACTTATAACTGGTAAATACACTCTTTTGTCTTTCTCATCTTATTCCTTGTGGAAATTAACAATTTGGGGTGAGGACTAGCAATTTGAAACATGTAGCATCTAACTCTGCTGACATGAGCTTCTACTCAGCAGGTGAGGGAGCTGAGCTGCGACTTTCCACGTCACAGGCTCTGTTCCTCCATGTGGACCACTCGGTCCATTTATTTATCCCCTGGTCGGACGGGGGCTGAGCACTGCACACCCACAGAGTACCAGGTCCTGTGTCAGATGCCGTACGTGAGACCGGCCTCAGACATCTTTCTCCTTTCAAACAAACATTTCTGGAGAGTGACGACACACTGGGCAGGCTATCCCGGAAGGTGACTGCCCCCCGCTCTCCTGCACACCCTATAGTTCCCCACAGACAACAAGGGAAACACGGGGCTTCAGGTGAGACACGCCCTAGTCACTCAGTGTCTTCCTGTTCTGAGCATCAGTACAGACCCCACAGGTATCACAGTCGGCCAAGTAACTGGCAACCCCAAACCCTTTAAAATTAAAGGTCAAAACATGTGTTCAAGTAACATCCTGGGTATCAACTTAAAAATGGAAACGTTAGGATAAATGCTAAAGTTAAGGTCGCTTCGCCCATACAGCTCACGACGTGAATTCAAAGTTTGCGTTTACATTAAACTTCCAAATCCAGTTTAGCACAGTTCATATGCAGGAGTGTGGGCTTTGCCATTTATCTCCCCCAGGCCTGTAAGAAGCAGCAGGCTATCTGGGTGCTAAGTCTGATGTGTGCAAAGGGGACTTTCAGGAAACAGGTGTCACTGGGGGTCGGGAAGAGGGTTTGGTGGCGTCCCTGCCAATCTCCCACCTGCTGCTTACTCTTCAGGAACCTCTCTGCTCAGCAGGCAGCTAGGAGGTTGGGCTCGTCTGGCTGATGCCATCCCATCACCCCGTCTCGCTGGTTGCTTCCTCCTTACTCAACCAGGCAGCAAGGGCAGAGGCAACAAGTCTGTTCCCAGGCCCCGACACGCCCCCAGGTGGCCGCCAGCAGCACCCAGAGACACCAGGCAGCTTCTAGCTGTAGGAGGGCGGGCAAGGTGCTCTTCCCGGGCGGCAGCCAGACAGCTGGTTCCCAGAGAGGCGAGCAAGTCTGAGCGTGCCTCTGTGTTCTCAGGAATAGCAACTGTAGGAGGAATTGAGTTAAAATCTCGAGATGATATCAATCCCGAGGCCAAGAAGGAGAAACTAACATGAGAGGAGAGCGTTTGTTTCCCCCTATTTAATACAGTTAAGACGTTTTTGAGAAATAAATGATGGTAGTCACAGCGTCAGGAAAAGCTCTGCTTCAATTTGTGGCTTGAGGGCTCATTTGAAGGAGACTGAAAGGACAGGCAACGAGAACAGGAATTATTTTGAAACTACACTTTTTGTGCTTCAAAGCTTATTGTACACTGATTCTCAATACTATAAGCTCCAAAGCCTCCCTTTTGATAATATATACTTTTACTATCCTGAAATAAAATTCTCTCTTAACATAATCTACCTCCACACATAATTTCACAAAAAAATAATACATGCCTTAATAGTAACACAAGGAGAAAAATAAATGGAAAGTAACAATTTTTTTAAAAATATGTATTTCAGTATGTATATGCTAGGGTACAATCACTCTAGAAACCGTGACGAAGCTGTGCAAAGCCTGCCCCACAGAGAATCACGGGGAATGTCTCAGCTTCATCACAGGCCCAGGCCAAGGTGTCTTGGTGGAGATTTAAACGCCTACGGGGCGCTGCCATCACACCTACGGGGTGACATGATTTTCCAAACGCGCAAAGACATTTGACAAAGTTCTGAACAAAACAAAGGTCAAACTCCCGTTGATTTATTGGGTTGATGCACTCCTATAAAGTTCAAAGTACCCTACAGCTGAGGGGAAAAAAATAATCTGTGCTCACTTGTAAAATGGAGCTGGTTCTTGGCTCAAGTAATTACACCATGGTTTTCACTTACATGAATGTCCAGGAGAACAGTTCTGCAGTGTGAGGGACTGACTTCAACATGCAGGACAGCCAGCACCACGGCCCCAAACACTAAGTGCCACCTTCCCCCAATTCATGATGAAAACCAAACACAGACCCATAAACTTCCAAAATGTCACTGGTGGGCAGTACCTCGGCTGCTGAGAACTGTCTCTGCCCCTCTCCACGGCCAGGATGGCAACCTCACCTCTGGGAGGGTCAGTGACATCAGAGGACACCGAATGCACCAAAAAGCACACAGCCCAGAGCAGGTGCAAAGGGAATATTAGCGCCCTCACTTCCTGTAAAAAGGAAATACGCTCACCAGAGCAATTTAAAAGACAGCATTTCAATAAAAAATGTAGCGTATTTAACTGGGACTCTCATCTTGGGATCAAAAATGTTTTATTTGATTAATCATCAGCCCTTAGAGCCCCTCTGAGGTAAAAACTACAGAATGATAATCTTCTATGAAGACGACTGAAAAAAAAAATCTAAAAAATAATATCAAAGAAGTTACAGGTAAATAATAAATGATTTAAGTTTTCAACCACGTAATGCCCTGTGGCATCAAAGTGGTACATCCTTGACACTTAACAGTTTTATATCTGCAGTCATCCCTCATTATCCGAGGGGGACTGGTTCTAGGACCCGCAGGGAAACCAAATCTGAGGATGCTCAAGTCCTTTACAGCACAGAATAGTATTTTCCAGCCACTGTTGATTAACTCCGAGGATGCAGAACCTGCACATACAGAGGGCCAGCTGTACTTATATTCACAGTTTGATCTACAGCCATACCACCCAGAATGTACCCGATCTCATCACATACACAGTTTGTGTGAATTACGTTCTTAATCTACTTGATTTATTCAATTTCTCAGAATCTCTACTATGTAATTCCATAAATGAACAGCTTGTAAAGAATCAATGAATTTTACATCTGAAAAGCATCCCTTCATCTGATGTATCTTGTGATACTTAAAAAAGTGTGAGTGTAATTTTAAGAAAAGGTAACGATTTTGGTAAATCAAGGCTGCCAGTAGAAGGATACAGCATTTTGTAAATACAAAATTACAATTTTTTTTTCAGTTCTCCAAGTTTCACACACTATATACAATTCTGTATTAACGCTTTTGACATAGTTTATCTTGGTGTCAAGAGCACATTGAGCTTTGAGTTCATTTGCACAGAAAAGCTCAAAAATCTCTCAATTTTTAAATATCAGTTTGCAAACTTTGTATAGCATTGGTTATTCTTAATTAACTCAGATTTCCCTAAATTTTACTCATGCTGTTACTTAAAAATGCCATGGTATGTGACATCTTTCCTTAGTGACATTTGCTGTGCTCTGTCACCCAAGCAAATATCAATCATCATCGGTCAGTGAAAGAGAATGAAAATCAGACCATTTAAATGAAATAACAGAAGCACTACTCAATGAGAGGAAAAAATAAACATATTTGTTGACCACATTCAAAGGCTAGTCAAGTCTAACCTGTACCATTAACAAACGGATCACCATTACTTTATGTTCTTCTGATGTAGACAGAAACTGATCTACTTTGCAGAAGATATCTGGGACTCAACAATTCTTTATTGTTATTATTCTTTTGTCAAGGAAATTCAAGGCAGCAGTATGCTGGCAAAGAAATAAATTATATCATGACATAAAATAAATGTCACGCCAGAAAAAAATGTAATTTCATAAATCTTCCAAGTGCACTTGCCCCGAGGTCACATTCCAGTTGGTAATGTTCTTGACAATGCAAGGTCTCTGGCAATAAAAGAGAGAAGTAAATACTGGTAGTAAATGTTTCTTAATAGCAGGCTGCCATGATTTGATTCAATTATCTTGTGACAAATATCCTCAGCATCTGAAAGAACACTTAGAGGAACAGGAACATGGCGGGTGTTTTCATGGTGGGAATGTGCTGCAGGCCACCTCCACGCTCATTATAACACGCGGGAGGGAAAGGCCTTCCTGGAAGAGGAGGGGGGAATGTAGGTGCATCCATGCTCTCGGGCTCCAGGAGGCGATGGCTGTGCAGGGGGCCTCCCATGGTACCGTATCCGGGTCCCTGATGGAAAGTACAAAGTCAAAGGCAACAGGATCTTCAGCCAGAGTTTCGTTTCCACCAGAAACTGGCCCCCGCAGAGCTGGGAGGACCACGCAGGTGTCACAGTTATATTCAGGGGCATATAACAGAAACCACTGTATTTCTGACACTTAAAGAACTTTGATAAAGAAGAATTTAAGTTCAAAACCCTTACAAACTACCTAGTTGGAATTCTATTTAAAGACCCTGAGGGACTTCCCTGGTGTTCCAGTGGTTAAGACTCCGCGCTTCCACTGCAGGGGGCACGGCTGCCTTCGATCCCTGGTTGGGGAACTACGACCCCACGTGCTGCGCGGTGTGGCAAAAAAGGAAAAATAATAATAATAAAATGAAAACATTAAAATAAAAATAAAGGCCCTGAGAAGAACCCTAAACACTCATTACTCCCAAGTTTCTATTGGGGGATGTGCTGTTAAGAAAAAGAGGAAACCTGAGGACCACCTCCTTTCAGGAAGTGCTACTGTTCTGTGGGATTAAAGTAAAAAAAGGACAGTATGCAGCCAGAAAAAGGATGGATGAATGAAGTACTGAGTCACGCAGCAACATGGATAAAGCTAGAAAACATCACGCTAAACCAAAGAAGGCAGACACACAGGCTACATGCTGCACGATTCCGCTTCTATGAAATAGCAGAACAGGCAAACCCACAGAAACAGAAAGCAGACACGTGGCTGTCGGGGGCTGAGGGGCGGGGAGGAGGAGGAGTGACGGCTGAGGGCACGAGGGCCTCTTCTTTTTGCAGTGATGAAAATGTTCTGGAATTAGACAGTGGTGGTGATGGTGGTACAACTTTGCGACTCGACTAAAAACCACTGATTTGTACACTTGCAGAGGTGACTTTTATGGTGTGTGAATTACACTTAACTTTTTAAAAAGAAGGTAAAGACGTCGGCGCAGATTTTACAGGAGAGAAATGAGAGTGACAATAAAACTGCATCATAAGTGGGCTCCAAAGAACCAAATCCCACGAGATATACAGCGGCGTTAGTGCAAGGTTAATGAAAATCAGTGCGAATTGTCTAAATAAATAAAGGCGCAAGAATAAAGACAGCAAAACTATTACTAAACAGTTGCCCTCTCCCTGCACTGCGCAAGCCCCAAATGATCACGAGGCAGTTAGTTCCTAATTGCCACCCCCAGTCCCCAGATAAGAAGACAAGGGCCGTTATCAGTGCAGTTACATCTAAATTTGTTGTACTGCAGGACGCATTATTACTGGGTTTTACTCTGTGCACGTTGATAGAGAAATATTTAAAAGGAAAAAAAAGTGGTTAAAACCCAGTTCCCCTACATGGAGGGAAAAACAAGAAAATACAGTTCTCTCCCTATCTACGATTGACCATGACCTTGTCCAAGTTACTAGCAACTTAACGTGTCTCTGGGCCTTGATTTACCCAGCTGTGAAAGTAAAATGATAATAACACATCTCTGCTCCATAGGGTGATGTAACGGATAATTAATGCTTTTAAGGTTCTTGGTGATCTTTATATTTGAGACAGCCTGTTATTATGACAAAGCCTTAACAAACACCTTCTCTCCAGCAGTCAAGACCTGATTCTATTTAAAGAGGTAATGAGATTTGTTGCAAAACCAAATGGAATGCTTCTTGACCCGTTACTTTGCTTTTTTCACTTCATAAACTTGGATAAAATAAATGCACATTCCTATAGTTAACTTGGTGCTTTAATCATACTGAATAACTGAATTTTAGAAAAAGAAAAAATGCTAAACTCTTTTATCCGATCCTTCATTTTAAGAGGATTTAGAAAAAGGAGGCGTTAGAATAACCTGCCCAAGGTCAAGCATGAGGCCTGGAGCTAGAACCCAGGTCCCAGACCCACTGTCTTTTATAAACATTAGTACCCCCAAATTAAACTTAAAACACATCTATCAGCATTGACTTTTACCGGGAATACAGGTTACTATTCTATTTTAGCCGTGGTTCTGGTTTATCCGTCAAAACAAACCCATGGGGCTTCCCTGGCGGCGCAGTGGTTGAGAGTCCGCCTGCCGATGCAGGGGACATGGGTTCGTGTCCCGGTCCGGGAGGATCCCACGTGCCGCGGAGCGGCTGGGCCCGTGAGCCGTGGCCGCCGAGCCTGCGCGTCCGGAGCCTGTGCTCCGTAACGGGAGAGGCCACAACAGTGAGAGGCCCGCGTACCGCAAAAAAGAAAAACAAAAAACATGGGCACCAATCAACACATTAAAGCCGCAGGGCAGTCAGGCTCTTTGGAGCGGGGTGTATGTCATGGGCCATCCCAGAGTCCCTCAGGCACGTGGGCAAGTGAGCAGAGCCTTCAGCTCTGAGGAAGTCTCAGCACATTTCCCTTGCAACCAGATTTACAAAAAGAAATCTGGGAAGCTTCAAGGCACACTCCAAGGTTGCTTTTTATCCCCCAGGACCCACACCTGGGATGCTGCCTTTCCTTGCTAGACACGCCCATCAACCTGCCTTTCACTTAATAGACAGTTGAGGGAAATACCTGCTATTCACCAAGAAGTGTGCTCGCTGCTGCATCCGAAACATCTTTGTGTTCCTCAAAGGTCCTGTCTTTCAAGGGATTTTCAATCTCTTGAAAACAGCACGTAAATTATGACAAGCACACAGAGTGACACTGCAAGGCAGTAAATCTTAACTTCCACATCAGGTATACAGACAAAACGCTTTCAGAGCTCAGAAGAGGAAGAGCCCCATGATCCCTCCAAGGTGACATGCAGGCAGCCCACCTACTTCTTACAGAACACAATCCTAAAAGTAAGTAGGAAAACCGAGTTTATAGGTTCTGTGAAGACTTCTACTCCCAGGGATCTAAACAAATTACAATATTCCTATTTATAATACCTCGGCTTTTAAACACACCTGATGCGTATCTTAATCTCCGCCCCCTCCTTCCCCAGGGGAAGCACATGACCTACTGAAGAGCAAAGAACATCCCCAAGGGGGCTGTATACAGGCGCACCAGCCCAAACACACCTGACGACTGGCATTTTGGGGTCATAGGTATTAAGCTATGAAACCAAGGCTTCTTATCAACATTTTCCAGGTCCCTTTTCCCCTCATTTTTATAAAATAATAATGACAAAATTTAATAAACATTCAAATAATTTTGCGCATACTACTACACAAAGATGCCTAAACCTCGCAGAAAGGTGATGTGGTCCGTCATCAACTGAAACATGAAAGTCAGAATTAGATTCACAAATAGCAACTGAGGAGTAAATAAATAGTGTTGGAAAGGTAAAGGCAGAAGAGGTGACAATAGCACGTCCTTCTGTTTAGAAGCTTCAAAGTGCTTCACTGGAAATTCCAGATTCCCTCAGAAGCCCGTTGGGAAACTCTGGGGAGGAAGGGACATTCTAGAAACTGCTCCACGTGGCACAGCATCTGCCCCCGTCCTGGGGCAGCTGGTCAGGGCTCCTCACAGAAGACACAAAATAATTTTACTGACAATTGCATATGTCTCTTAGCAAATAAATTTTCCCAGAGCTACTAACAAGTAACAAACTTGGATAATTTGAACTTTGTCACATTGTCCCATAACATGTTAAGGTAGTTAATGGCCAAAAAGCAAAAAAAAAAAAAAAAAAAAAAAAAAAAAAAAAAAAAAAAAAAAAAAAAAAAAAAAAAAAAAAAAAAAAA
>RJWK010031696.1:0-12631 GCA_004363435.1 Platanista minor | reverse complement strand
TTTGCAGCTCTTGAATTTCAAACTTGATTGTCTTCTCCTATAAACAAACATGTGTTTGCCTTACACTGTGAGTGAAAATCTTTAAAGTCGGCAAGTTGTCTTTCAAATCTCCCCCTTTTCCCTTTATGTGGTTACCTTTGATGAGTTGTGGGATTTTATGGATGGCTTTCAGTATAAGCCATTAAAACCATGTGAAACAGGTGGGATATTCACTATCAATACAGAGGCTTAACACAAGGTGTTCCAAAATGAACTCCCGGTCATCTGCCAAAACCGCTGCACAGACAGCTTCCCCATCTTCATTGCTGACAACTATATCCTTTCCGTTGCTCAGGCAAAACCCGGGAGTCCCCCTTGGCCTCCGTTCCTTCCCTCACACCACACAGCCATCTCTGAGCAAGTTCTGCTGGCTCCACCTTCCCCCACGACCACTGAGAACAAAGCCACCATCACCTCTCACCTGGTCACTGCAAAAGCGTCTGTCCCACCCTGGCCTCCTACAGTCCACTAATTCTCAACAGTCACTGATTCTTTTAAAACACTGGTCAGATCATGTCACTTCTCTGCTCAGATACACGGGATGGTCCCGCGTCTTCCCCAGAGTCAACGGCGAACCTTGGGAGCACGTCTAGGAAGTAGCCAAACAGCTCCTCTGCAACGGTTATTTCAAGAAAAAGCACTTATATGGTGTTGCAAGCTGAACCAGCTGCTTTTTTTTTTTTTTTTCACAAAACACAATTTTTACTCAAGAAAACAACGACAGAAAATATTTTTTTTTTTAGTGAGCAAAACGAACCTGTCACTTCCAAGGGGGAAAAAATGACAGTATTTGTAGATATAATTCAAACTTTCCAGCAAAACTTGGAATTTTGGAAAACTTGTGTTCACCACCATGAGCTTGACAGCTTCCCAATACTTTGAGACTTTTCCAATGAGATTGGAGGCGATATTAATCGATGTGATTTTTAATGCTATATAATAAAATGTCCATATTTGAAAGGTCTGCATAACCAAGGGACCTAATATTTTGGAAATAACCATTGCGTGTTATAAAATAATACGTGAGTAAAAGATCCATTCAGAGTGCAAGATAGGCCAATGGACTTTAATGTGACAAAGTAAGGAAAGTCCACCAATAAGGTTTCAGATTCCACATTGCAACTAACATTGAAGGAACTACCTCTTGTTGAGCTTTGGTGTGATATTAAATAAGAGTATCTGCGACTATCTGAAAGGATTATTAAAATACTCCTCCCTTTTCCGACTACAAATCTATGTGAGGTTGAGTTTTCTTCAAATCACTTCCACCAAAGCAACACAGTGCAACAGACTGAAGGCAGAAGCTGATGTAAAAGTCCAGCTGTCTTCTATTAAGACACACATTAAAGAAATTTGCACAAAAGTAAAACAATGCCACTCTTCTCACTGATATATAAATGATTTTGGTTTGGAGAACTAGTTCATTTTGAGAAATATGCTTATTGTGTTAACATGAAGTGTATTCATTGTTGTTAGGTCAAAATAAACTTTAATAGATTTTTTTTCATTTCTCAGTTTAAATTTCTAATATACTAAATATGGACAGATAGTAATACAACTTAGCTCTTTAGAGTCCCACATAGCTAAGCTCTTTGGGGTCCCTGATAACTTTTTACAGTAAAGGATCTGGAGACCAGCAAGTTTAGCTACTGCAGAATCAGAGCCATTATCATGGTGGACTGATTATTGTCTATTCACACGTCTACCCCTCAAAGTCTGCCCACCCCGAAAGTGGGGACTGTGGTTCTTTATTTTTGCATCTTTGCCATCAAACACAGAGCTTGACGCATAAACACAAATTTATTATCTTACTGGTTCTGGAAGTCAGAAGACTAAACTTGGTCAGCAGGGCTGTATTTCACGTTGGAGGCTCAAGGAGATAATGTTTCCAGGCCTTTTCCAGCTTCCAGAAGCTGCCTGCATTCCTTGGCTCACAGGCCTGCATCACTTCAATCTCTGCTCATGTCATCACATCTCCTCCGATTCTGACTCTCCAGCCTCTCTCTTATAAAGACCCTGTGATTAGGCCCATCCAGATAATCCAAGATAATCTCCCCATCTCAAGGTCCTTAATTTAATCACATCTTTGAAATCCCCTTTGCCATGTAAATTCCTTTTGCCATATTCACAGGCTCCAGGGATTAGGATGTAGACATTCCTGGGGGAGCCATTATTCTGCCTGCCACAAGCCATGTATGAAGATAATGCAGTTAAAGCCAAGGAGAAAATTACCCCGCCATTTCCCCCAACATTTAAGAGTCTCCAGGCCAGGATGAGAAAGAAACTAAGCACAAAGATTACCTCTGGGAGAGAAACTGGGTGGCCAAGGACAGGGTGGGAGACATTTATCTCTTTTATTTGTTTAACTAACACTTACATGGCCTTTACTATGTGCCAGGCACAGTCTAGTTCTTTCCAGGTATTAGTTCCTTGATCCTATGATCCAAAATCCTAAACTACTTTACAGTTGCAAAAACTCAGCACAGAGAGTGTAACTAACTTGCCCAACCAAGGCCACACAGCTAGTAAGTGGGTGAGCCTGGAGCCAAGACTCGCACCCAGGGTGTCTGGCTAGTGTCCGTCCTCGTAACCACTTGACTACACAGCTTAGGGGGACTTATCTATCACAGTTTAACCTTTTATACTGCTGGAATTTCATATTATGCCCATGTATTACCAATCCAAAAAAATTAAAGATACAGCCACATATAGCTGTCTCTAGAAGTGAGAGCTAAAAGGGAGATGTCTATACTTGGTCCTTCCTGAGTCTCAATTCCTTCATAGGGAGGAATAAAGTCAGGAACATAATTCATTTACAAAAGAAGGGGAACAAAAAATGGAAATGCAGACAAGCATCATTTGGCAGTCAGTACTGGAAAGATCCACAGGAAAAGTCAGACCTTTGTTTTTTCCTTTTATGTAACAGGCTATGTAACATTTCCTCTTTCCAACAAACAAGCATCATTTGGCAATCAGTTCTTGTAACATCCACAGGAAAAGTCAGACCTTTTTTTTCCTTTTATGTAACAGGCTATGTAACATTTCCTCTTTCCAACAAGAGGTAACGGTTTGACAGAACTACTACCTCAGAGAGACCTGGCTCACTTTGCATGAACAGGAGACTATATTTGATCCAAGCATCCCAACTTTCAAATGGCTATTAAAAGTGATATATCCAACAGAAATTGCATGCTGTGTTCTTCAGAGAATTCTGTAGATTTTAACCTGAAAGATGAATTTGCATGTTACGTTAGGACAGAGAATACAGGACTGGTTTTACTCAAAATGCCAGCAAGTTTTATTCACCAGCTTCTCCCTCAGTTCCAACACTGCCTCATCCTCGGTGCTACGGCCATCCGCTCACCGCCAGCCACGTCCCTAAAGGGGACCTGCAAGGACCACGCCGCTAGTGGATACAGCGTCACAATGCTGAGGAGCACTTTGTTTTTATAGGGCACTGATAGTAATTCATTTATTCATTCTTTCCCCAAAAAACATTTATTTGAGTCTTTATTTTACAAGGGACTTTTGATCATTAAAAATAACAATACTGTAAGAGCCAAAGGGATGAAGCTCTAGCAGCAGAATAATAAAGCCAATACGCAGAAGGTGGAGTATCTACCCTGGAAGGATTTCCAGCCACACTTTAGTTGCTCCTTAAATGACCAGACAAATTCTCTGTTTTTTTTTTGTTTTTTTTTTTTTTTAAGGCAGGGGATAGTAAGGCAATACTCGCTAGTTTCTTCAGCTACCTGCCATGATATATTTGTTAAAAACCCCAGGAATTCAGGGTTTTAATACAATCTGTCCCCAACAGACTTTCCAATGTTATTTCCCACTCACACAGAGCCAGGTGGCCTCTGCTTTGGGCCTGTGTCGCAGGTTACATGCTCTCTATGAAACGCTCTCCCGCTTCCACCACACGCCTTCCAGTCCACAACCTGCCCATCTAACACGCTCAGATCAAATGCTAACCTTTCTCCGATGCTCACACCTCTCTTTGGGGACCCCTTTGCTCCCAGCAGAAACAAACAGAAAGATCAGTGGGAATTCTACCTCTGAGGTGGACCTCTAATTCTCTTCATGGAAAAGTTTTTTCAAACGTGAATTATTATTTACAAGTGTTTCACTTTTCCGACTCATCTATAAGCTCCTTGAAGGTAAAAAAATAACATCTAACTCATTTTCATGTGCCTGCAACATTTAGTAAAAAGCTACCGCTTATTTGTTAAATAAACATGTGACTAAATGAATGCATACGGGAAAGAGGAAAACAAATTCCCCAATAACAACACTAAGTTTTATAAGGGAATTAGCACCCAAGGATCATAGTTACTGCTAACAGAAAGCCACATTGCTCACTTCTGCTGATGAAATTGAAAACTACCTTCAGCACCATCATAAGAAACTACGAACTCTGAGACCAAAGTTCTCTGTGTCCTGGTAAAATGAGTATTTCCCACCCAGATTTAAAAAAAAATTTTTTTTTACATGCGCCAACCGTCTTTAAGAACTCGAATATGTTTTGACATCTGGGGATCTGGGGTGTCAGCCAGAGAGACTAAGTAACAGCAGTTTCACACACAAACTGCGTTTCCTGAGCTCATTGCTCTTAGTCAACCTAAATCAGGCTATGGAAGCCGAAATGCCCTCACTCCCATAAACAGGAAATAAGTGGGTTCGCCACATCAGAGCTGGCTCTATAATTCTTCTCCTGGTGAAAGCTGGAGAATGGACACATACATTCCCAGGAGCAATTCATTCCAAAGAGCAAATCTGCACCTAAGTGGCTTCTGGTAGACTAAGACTCTACACTACTCATACAGCAATTTAAAAAGAGTGATTCAAAGTCGGGTGGGGACTTAAAAAAAAGAACCTCAGGCTGCAATTACCTTCATCATCCAGCAAGAAGCATTTGCTGGGCTGACATTATCTAAATGGAAGCAGGAACATAGGTCTCCTGCTAAGTATACCCCAATCCTAACAAGGCCAAATGAACAGCTGTTTATAGATGGAGAATACATTAATGCCACATCAAGTTCAATGTTTACATAGAGGCTTTGTTCAGGAAGTCTATGCCGGATGAGACTCTCTTAACAGCTACTGGAATTTTTCAAAAGATGGCACACACTGGAAAAGGGATTTTCAATATAAATCAAAAACAGCATTAACAGGAACCCAATATCAACAGGGCTGGCACGTCTGATGCCTTCAATAGTGGCCTTGTTGGCTCAAAAATAACATTGGCTTCTCTGGGGAATTCCAGCGGTAAAACGAATTCTCTCTATAAAAAGTCTTTACAGACGATATTTCCGCTCAAGTCAAATACAGCCTCTAGACATTTCTTCTCTCTCTCTCTCTTATAGAGAACTAGAACAGAAATTCAAACCCTCACAGGCAGGAATCAAATGGTCATTCATTTCTAAGGATACAAAGGAACTTAGTACTGAACACCCATCACTTCTCAGTGCATCCCTGCCCATTCCACTCCTCACAGCGTCAGCGGAATATCACAGCAAAGCCGCTGACTGTTGGAAGTTCTTTGCTTCTCAGTGTATCAATACGCTGAACGGGACTGTCTCCTGAGGCTGGGCTGAGAACCAATGAGGGGAACTGCTCATTTGAGAATACTGCGTGCTGCCCCCTGATTGCACTGAGGACAGTGGTGGGGCTGGGGGCATGGGATCCCTGACTGAGAGACTAACAACACACAGGCATAATTGCTGTCATTTGCTGAGAACTTTATACACATTATCTTGTTTAATTCTCAAGAGCTGGGCCCAGGAGCGCTCAGGGAAGGGTAGGTCCTACTGCTGAGGGTCAACCACCTCCTTCAGCCTACTGGCCTTGACAATGTGAGCGAGCTCTGGTCCACGACAGAGCTGCCACTACCCCAGACCACCTGAGGGGGGCTTTCTGATCGCAGGACCCAGGAATTTGCATTTTCACAAGCTCATCGGGTGAGTCTTAAGCACGATGAAGTCTGAGAACCATTTTCCTTAAACACTATACACATCCATGAGTCTCAAACACCACTAGGATGCTTCTTTTCTAGAAAAGCATGGAACCTGAACAGCAACTCAATCCCTGCCCGAGTTCCATGGGACTTGTCACCATTACCACCATTTCTTTCACTAACTTATATGTAATAAGAGGGGTTTTGTTTTTGTTTTCCCAGCCCAAACCTGACCAAGAGACTACAGCTAACAAACATGAAGTTCTGGATACCTGACTAAAACCAAAAGTAGACCAAAAGTCCTAAACTCACGTTGCTTACCCTCCGGTCTTGCATATTTTAAACCCCCAGCAGGGCTCAGCGAATATTCAGCCCAGACAGTTAAGATACACCCAAAACAGGGAACATTTATGTATACGTATAATTGACTCACTTTGTTATAGAGCAGAAACTAACACCATTGTAAAGCAATTATTCTCCAATAAAGATGTTAAAAAAAAAAAAAAAAAAAAAAGATACACCCAAAACAGCTGCTGAGGGCTTCTTCCTCCACCTTCTGACTTGCTTTACTAACAGGCAAAGGATTAGCTTCTCGGGAAAATAAAACAGGGAAAGCTTCCTTCTTTTCAAGTACCAGGCTGCCTTTGGTAACGCTGAGCGCACATGAAATTTAGGGAAAGGCAGACTCTGAAATGACCACTCCTAAGTATCATTCAAAGTTGTATGAAAAATTGTTTTCCAAAAATCACTTAAATTCTTTTATTTGTGTAATTTTGAAACCTTTTTTTAAGCACGAAAGTGGGACTACCGTTTCCTAATTCATCACCAAAGCAAGTCAAGGTAAACTTTAATGAGACAGTGAGCTCACAGGGTGGGGGGAGGGGAGAGAAGACTCTGGTGTTCAGGTTTCCTGCCCCACAGGAGCCGGGCTGGACCTGGGCAGACACCAACTAGCTCAAGCTCACGGTAGCCCGTTGGGAAGGGATGGAAGCCTCCTCTTCCAGATGAGGAATCAAGGCTCGGTGTCCTCATTTGGGCTCCCCCAGATGCAGAGTCTGAGCCAAGGTCGTGGGTACAGAAGTTTATCTAGAAGGTGATCCCAAGAAGCCCAAGCGAGGGAGTGAGGCCAGTGAGACCAGAGGGCAGAAAGCCCACAAAAGGTGTGAAACGAGGTTCCACGTGCAAGAGGAATCAACTCCACAGGGGCCTCTGAAGAACTGTGGGGTGCACCCCAGAACTGTCTTGGCAGGGGATAGCACAGCTGGGGTGTCATCCACTGATGCCCACTCCTCCCTGGCTGGGCGCTGCCCCCAAGGTCACACAACCTGTGTAGGGCAGGCCCGGACTCAAGCCCAGGCAGGACTCGAAGGCTGCCCGCCTGTCACCACACCACCCACCTTCCCCACTTCCATGAACGTGGGCTTCTCATGCCACCATGATGTTTAGGCTCAGCTGAGAGGTCCCTTCTTTTCTCTCTCCTCTCCCTTATCTTCTTCCCTCCATCCCCCCCGACACACCCGACCTGAAAAACAGACAGGCTTGCTGCTGACATGTTCCCTCACAGGCATTTAACTTCCTTCACAAGCTACGCAGCTACTTCAAAAAAGAAAAATAAACAAAGGGGGAGGGGTTGGGGGAGGGATGGACTGGGAGTTTGGGGTTAGCAGATGCCAACTATTCTATACAGAATGGATAAACAACAAGGTCCTACTGGGGAGCACAGGGAACTTATATTAAATATCCTGTAAGAAACCACAACGGAAAAGAATATGAAAAAGAATGCACATATAGGTATAACTGAATCATTTCGTTGTACGGCAGAACTTAACACGACATTGTAAATCAACTATACTTCAGTTTTTTAAAAAAAGAAAACAACAAACTGAGAGAGGAAAAAAAAAAAAAAAAAAAAAAAAAAAAAAAAAAAAAAAAAAAAAAAAAAAAAAAAAAAGAAAAGAAAAATAAATTCCATATCTGCCAAGCATTTGGGAAAGCAGTCCATCGTGGCTGTTTTGTTTCCAACACAAGCACATTACTCTGGAGCAGTGGAGGGGATAGACAGTAAATCCCTGGGGAGAAGATGCTTCATGCCCACAGAGCACGGTCTCACCAGGAAGGCAGGGTGGTGATAAACCATCCAGGGAAGGATGAGCAGAGGTATGCACTGCATCCGTGCAGGTACCTGTGGCATACACAGTTCAGACCAGGGTGGAAAAGCCCTGCCACAGGCTAAGCTAAGCCACCTGCACACACTGACATGGGTATCCTTAGGTAAGTTACAAAACTGTAACCCGTAAGAATGGGTCCCTAGGACAAGAACTCTAGCAGTCATCTAACATATCCGGGCCCTCCTCTTATGCTGTTTCCTTGCCAAAAAAACAAAATTAACTGACCTGCTTGAGCCTTAACTGTTTGGGGGGAAAAAAAAAAAAAAAAAGGTAAATTTGCCTCTTTTGCTACTTTCTATAGAAATTCATTCCTGCAAGTACCAGAAGTGTTATTGATTCTGCAGCGATTTCTTATTATGGTAAAATACATAGAGATATAACACGCAGTGAATGTATCCCTCAAGAATAATGAATCCAACGAACGGACGCACGATGTCTTACGTAGAATACTCAGACCTGTAAGAGCAGCCCAGGGTGACTGAATGATGACCCTAATATAACCAAGTAATTAATTACTTCCATCATCATCTTGGCTTTATGACACTCGCGTTTATATGTCAATAGTCAGTGTAATGTCCTTTTAAATTGGAGGGAAACCTCAAGAGAGGAGGAAAAGGCAGTATATACCTTATTGAGTCACAAATCTTAAAATCTGATTGTTTAATTCCAAAAATGACCTAATAAAATTGTCTTATAATTAAATTGGTCCTAACACCTTCTCTTTTTGTTTTCTATTCATTTTTGGTAATCATGCAGAGATTTCTATTGGAAATCTATTATCATTATAATTTATAAGCATAAAAATTACTTTGTGTGCTCGTAACATTAAGACCTCACGCTTGGTCTACTGTGGGGGCTTGGCCAGCTCCCTCCAGGGGTACAGAAGGAAACCACAGGTTTTCAGGGTGAGCTGGAGCCCCTAATTTACTTGACTACAAAATATGAAATATGCACGAATAATAAGCTCAGAAATTCAAACCTTCAAATGACTGACTGCCTTACATGGAAATCTCACCTTCAGAAAAATAAGCTGGCATACAATTTTTCATTTTTAGGCCTTTACAAAATTTTAGAATTCATGACCTACATGAAAAGTTCGTAGCTTGTTGAGGAAGCAGTACTCAACAAAAGAGTTAAAGAACTGAATTGCATCAACCCTTCTTAGAACCCAATAAATTACTGCAAAATGCCTTTGCCTTACACTCAACTGAATAGAAAAATCAACTTTGGCATTTATGCTGGCTTTCATCTCCTTCAGTAACAAAGTAATTACAATACTAAATATCGTGGGTGATTTTTTTTTTTAAGACTGCCATTTTCAAGAAAGTTATTTTGTGCAAAAACCATTATTTTTTATTTTCACTAAAAGAGATAATTTTACTAAAATGCATGGAATTTTATATCAAATCTACTTGGTTGGCATCTGTGTTCTTCTAAGAAATGAGAAAACATTCTTTGACTAGCTTAAATAATCTCAGTTTGCAAGCAAAATCACAGCCTAAAAATATTAGCTGGTGATACCAGCAGTGAAGAAGGAAGAAAGAACAAAACCTTACCATTTGCCGTATCCTTTTTAAAGTTATCCAGGAATTCCTCCAGGAGTTGGGACTGGTTAGGAGGGGGCAGCAGACCCTTCTGGTCCCTTGAGAACAGGTCACTGTCTGACCAGGAAGAACACAGAGTTGCTTTTGTGGCCGGCGGCCTGGCAATCAGAGTGAGCTCGACACTCTTCTCAGAAAACAGGGCCTCCATCTGCTTGAGGTCAAGATCAGACACAGCTTCCCCATTTAAGGTCATGATTTCATTGCCCTTTCTCAGCCCTGAGGAGAAAGGGGACACAGAGGAAGAAGAAAGAGAGATATCACTGAGAGAAATATTTTAAGATGAAAGACGGCTGCAGACTCAAACCGTCTAGCGCTCTCAAGGACTGTTCTGTTGCCACTTTAAAAGAAAGCGCCAAAATGTGTAGTATTCGGATTCCACTGATAACAAATTTCAGCTCTCTCAGACTAGTATTAGAAGCAATAGTTTGAGAGTCACTCAAATTAATTATTCCTCTATGTGATGTTCAGTGCCCTGGGAAATAACATTTGCCTGTGTCTGTCTGCCTGGCCGGCTCCATCTGTCTGTACGTATTGCTTGTGTACTGTGTGTGTGTATACTCTCTCTCTCTCTCTTTCAAAACCACACACACAAATTCTCTCTCTCTATATATACATATATGTGTGTACGTATATGTATATGCATTTTCAATTCAACTATTAAGTTTACTTTCTTCAAAATTCTAGGAGAAATTGTTTTCTGACAAAATCATAAGAAAATTTTACTAGCCAGACTGCACTGCACTGCACAGAATTAAGAGAGAACAGAGACACAGTGAGCCACACGGACCTTCCCCATATGCCAGGCCATCCGGGAGAACATCACTTATAAAAATGCGGCTGAGATGCTGATGCTCGTCCACCTGCGCGGTCACTGCAAACCCTAGGAATGAAAATAAAAGGAGAAAACAAGTCTCAATTCATCACACTAAATCAGTGGGCAGTACCTTCCTTGACCATCTGTTCTCATAAGTATGGTATGTTTAGAAAGTCTAAATTACAACCATTTTGATATCTAGCAGGGGCAGAAAAAGGGGAATGTGCCAGATCTAAAGGTATAAGAAAAATGAATGCACAGCCTTATTCAAAAGTTGAGACAATATATCCATGTTCAGAGCAGCATTATTCACAACAGCCAGAAGGTGGAAGCAACCCAACTGTCCATGGACAGAGGAGTGGAAAAACAGAACGTGGTAGAGACATACAAGGGAATATCTTCACTCAGAAAAAGGAAGAAAATTCTGACACACGCTACAACACGAACCTTGAGGACACTATGCTACATGAAATAAGCCAGCCACAAAAGAACAAATACTGTATGATTCCACTTATATGAGGGACTAGAGCAGTCAAATTTATAGAGACAAAAAATAGGAGGTTGGTTGCCAGGTGCTGAGGGAAGAAGGGACAGGAAGTGATTGTTTCATAGAGTCCCGGTTTTGCAAGACAAAAACAGTTCTAGAAACAGATGCTGTTAATGGTGACGCAACGATGTGAGTGTACTTAATGTCGCTGAATTGTCATTTTAACCGTTCTTAACAATTGTTATGAAGGTAACCTTTATGTTATGTGTAGTTTACCACAATTTAAATTTTTTTTAATTTTTTTAAAAAGTTTGAGACAAAAAATAGTCTTATTAACATAAATTAAGTTCGCTTCAATACAAAATATTTGTTCAGAAACAACTCCATATGGGGCTAGGCAAATTAAGTAGGTGGAAAAAATACTTGAATGGTTACAGTACTCGCCCTAAATAGGACCACATGAGACAACCAGGAGAGACGGCCCTTCTCTGAATGCATCGCCCTCTGTACTCCATGCCCTTGTCTGTGATTCCATGGTGGGAACACACGTTTCCATGTCTTGGTCCCATAATACTGGGAGTTCCTTGACAACAGGAAGAAAGGCATGTACCCTGTTTCTTCCGTGCTCAGGCAGAGCCCAGAAGATTGTGGTCACCAAAAAGCATCTTTTCAAGTATCTTCCTTCAGTCATTCAGATGCAAAGAAGATTCACCAATGGGGACTGTGGAGAGTAAAGGCCAATAGAAACATAGACAACATGCTCAGTGGGCTTCCGAGGCAAAACCAACATAACACTTGGGGCCAAACAGGTGACATAAAATTAAGAAACAAAGAACATGTCCATTTTTTCAAGTAAAAAAAGAACAAATCATAAAACGGAAATCTTAACACATTACAATGACTAGGATTTAATCAGCTTGAGTCATTTTAAGGAGAATAATTATGTCAATATATCTAACACAAAATAATCTTTCTATGGAGATATTTACTGACCATTATATAATTATCAAGTTCCTATGGGAAAAGGCAAAAGATAGGAAGGAACTTTAAGACACAAGCACAGTCTATAAAGAGCACAAGGCCAAGTTTAAACACAGACAGACAGAAATGCAAGAATTAAATGCTATGAAGTGAATGGCTGCTTCCTTGAAGGTGCTGTCATGTGGAACCTCTTAGCCTCAGCATCCTGAACTGATAGAATTAAACAAAGACCCCTTTCTTTGAAACCTTCAGCCTTCAAGGTCAAACCAGTCACCTCAAGATCTCAACATCATTATCTCAGTTTCAACACAACTGTTCGTAGTCCTCTTGTCATTGCTTTTGGTGCTGCCTGTTGCAGCACCAAAAGTAGAAGCTGAGGGCTTCCCTGGTGGCGCAGTGGTTGAGAGTCCGCCTGCCGATGCAGGGGACGCGGGTTCGTGCCCCGGTCCGGGAAGATCCCACACGCCGCGGAGCGGCTGGGCCCGTGAGCCGTGGCCGCCGAGCCTGCGGGTCCGGAGCCTGGGCTCCGGCAACGGGAGAGGCCACAACAGTGAGAGGCCCGCGTACCGCAAAAAAAAAAAA
>RJWK010031695.1:0-24080 GCA_004363435.1 Platanista minor | reverse complement strand
GCACTTGGGTAGCAGCAGCAGATTATGAGACGTGATTTGATTTTCATTCTTTCAGTGTATTTGTAATTCTGATTTAAAGTCTTTGTCTAATAAGTCCAACATCTGGGCCCCTTCGGGGCACTTTTCTATGGTTGCTTTGTGTTTTTTTCCCTGTGTACGAGCCATGCTTTCCTGTTTCCCTGTGTCTCATCATATTTTGGTGAAGACTAGACATTTTAGATAATACAATGCAGCAACTCCAGAAATCTGATTGTGTCCCCTCCCCAGGGCTTGTTGGTACAGCTGTTTGTTTGTTTAACTATAATATCTGAATTTCCTGATATGGATGACTACTGAAGTCGGCTTGGTTAGCTTAGTAGTAAGATAAAAATTGGTCAGAGATTTCCTGAAATCCCTGAGCCATTGAGACTTCCAGGAGCCATTTAGTACCCTGTGTGTGTCGGGCACACCTTCAACGCTCAGGGCATTTACAAGTCTTCCTTAGCCTCCACTGCCTGCTTCTGCAGTATCAAAGTCAACCAGGGGTGGGTCACTGGGGACCTCTTCAGGTCCTTCCCGGGGGTGTGCACAGCCCACACGTATATGGCTTTCTAAACCCCAGGAACATGCCAGAGCTTTCCAAAACCCCCATCTCATTCCCCAGATATTTCTGTTAAATTTTGTTTAAATTTTTGTTTTCCCCAACTGGTATTGTAACTTTAGGCAGGTGCGATGATAAAAAAAAATTTGCAGCTAACTATTTCCGACAAATGCCCTGGAGATAGGATTTCTCCCATGGAGTTCGGAGTCGGGTCAACAGGACAATGCCTCGTGAGTGCGGCTTTTCCAGGGACCTCTGAGACAGATGAATTAGTGACAAATGCTTTGTGGTTGGACCATTCTGAGGAGCTCAAACCTACTCTGCTCCCCTCAGCTACAGTTTTTCATGGATGCTCTGATGGGAAGGCTGCTGGTTTTCAAGGCTACTGTGAACTGAAGAGAGGGAGTCGGAGGGGGCCAAGTTAAAACACCACAACCCAGCTGTTCCTACAAAAGCTCAGCAGTTTTTCTTGAATAAATGCTCTTCAGGCTGTTGTAAGCCTTCCATTAATTTCTAGAGTTCTGAAAAAGGATGCTGTTGAAAATTTTACCAGTATTGTCATTATTTTCATGGAGGAGGGGATTTATGGAAGTCCTCATGCCACCATTTTGAAAGCTCCACCTCTGAGAAGTGACTAGATTTTAAAGGTGTACTTGAAACTGAGTCAGAAGGATATCCCATAGATTTGGATGTGGGGTATGAGAGAAAGAAAGGATTTAGGCTAATTTCAAGGTCTAAGTCCTAAGAAACTAGAAAAATGGAGTTGCTACTTACTATGATGGATAAAAATGGGATGAAAGCCGATTGTTTGAGGGAGATCAAGGGTCCAGTTTTGGGCATATTCAGTTTTCAGTGCAAATTAGTCATTCAAATAGAGAGGTCAAGCAGGCTATTGGATATACAAGTCTGGAACAGAGATAGTAACGTGGAAGAGATAACCGTAAATGATGTTTAAAGTAATGGAATGGAATGTTAACCTAAACAAGATAGAGTTTCCACACAGACATCCTAAATCCAGGAGTCAGGAGAACAAGGAGCATCGAGCAGAGAGAAGTCAGCAGTGAAGCAGAAAGAGAACCAAGAGGGAGTGATGCCAGACCAGTTTCAGTGGAACAGAGGGAACGGATCTCCAGAGGGATTCAAGGGAGACTTGGAGGGGGAGGAAACAGAGGCAGCTTTTCAAGGGATTATTCTGCCCGGGGTGGGGGAGGGGGGCGGCAGAGAGGTGGGTGGCGTCCATACCACATTGCTCTTTGAGACGGCTGAAGCGGACCCTGGGTACCACCGTGGCCAACACAGGGCAGAATGGTTTCATTCAGGGAGCCTCACGGATTCTGTGGGGTTTGATCCGCACTTGATCCTACATATGGGAGTAGAACATAGTGCCCACGCCACCCATCTTGACAGCAAGCATCTGTGCAGGATGAAGGTCTTCAGTAAGAAAGAGGGACAGGCAAACAGAGCAATAATCGAGGCTGTGGACAGTACTCTGCTGTAGGGAAGGATACAAGCTCCACAGAAACCAGTCGCTATAGCGGAAACCCAGAGTGATCTTTGGGTGAACATGGCGCAACGCAAAACTAATAACCAGGCTCCAACCGAAGAATATTTCACTATCAGGGCAGGATACCCAGGACAGGTCTGGTAAGAGGGGCAGAACAGGGGCAGCGGTAAATGAGGTTTGGAAATGGACTCAGGCTGAACCAGAAGAGAAAGAGCCTTCAACAGCCCTTTCCAATCTCCCATGAAGGGTTTTGAGGGGGTTTTGGTGGATTCTGCTTGCTGTCTATTTTTATGCATTTATGGATTCTATACTCACTTGTTGGGCGGGGGGGTCCAGTTCCTTAGTGAAAAGGAACTGAAATTTATGTCAGAGCCCATGGCTCCTTCTTCAGCATGGCATGCGTTTGTGGTTAAGTTCGTAAATAAAGATCTAAAGAAAATCAGCATTAGAGAGGCATGCATGGTCCCTCCTGCCAAATACTGAGGTCACGCCAGAAAAAAGAACTCTGAACTTAAAACATCCTCCCGCTGCACCAGGCACGCTGAGTATGAATGCCAGGACAGGTCCACCCCAAAATTACAGTCAAATCCTCGCTCCTAAATCATGCAAGCCAGGAAAACGGTCAGCCCTCGGGTCACTGTCTTAGCTCTTTTCCCTCTGGACATCCACACCTTACAAGCCCCTCCCCCAAGCAATCTCCCTGAAAAGCACATTGTAAGTGTTGGCAATGTACATCCCCCCACATGTGTTTGGTATAATGAACTTTAAGATTTTTTTAAACCGCAAATATTCTTAAGGATATTTTTACTTCTCTCACCTTGGAAGCTGCCTATCTAATCTTGCTGCCTAAGTTTCAGGTCGCCTTTCCTCTGCTGTAGACAGAACTGAAGCTGGTAAGCGCGGGTGCCACACCCCAGTTTTCTAATCCCCAAACACACCTCACTTACTGCCCAGTCAAATCCAGTGGTTACAGCAGTTACCTAGGCAGGCCCAGCCCTGGAGTTTAAAAATCCCCTTCTACAATATATATAGTTAGTCTTAAGAAATAAATGACTTGGACCATGCATTATATATCACTCAAATCCACGAGGACACAAATTATGTATAATACATCAGCTGTGTAATTTATTTATTAAGCAAAACGTGAATTTTCCATGCTTGTGTTTGGAGGCACAGTTTGTCACACACAGCTAAATGATGTATTCTTATTAGTCCCACTCAATTACCAAGTCATCCCTCTGTGTGCGGTGTATTTGTTAATGATAGTGCCACAACGCTGCGTCTACAATACCTGTGATTTTAGTGATTCATAACCGCTCACTAAAACTGTGAAAATGATAAATGGACTGCTGTTGATTAAATGCCGCCAACAGTATGCTTCATACGTGTTTGTCGCAGTTAGGAGTTAAAGAAACAGCATTGCTCAAAATCATTTAAATATCTAATTAAGTCCAAGCCCTCAGCCGATATAAAGAACTCATCAGAATACAAGAAGGAAAAATAAAAGAAAGCTCGCTGGGGGACAGGGGAGGAAATACAACCCTCACCATCATGGGCTCATTGATTATAAGGAAATTGTCATCATCAGAATTGGAAAGGGACCATAGCCACATCCAAAAAGGCCTGGGTGTTGCTCCCTCTGCTCACCGGCGTGGCTGTCTGATGCCCTTTTCTTGTCTTTGGGATTAGTCTTGGACAGCAGTGGATTTCAATCAGATATAAGGAAGCTCTGGGTGATGGCCTTTGAAATGGGAACAAATTCATAGATGTTGGGAGAAGGGGGTTTAGGGGTAGAGAAGAGGAGGGGAATTCTCAGGCAGTTTCAAACAGCATCCCTTTGGCTTTCACTGCAGTGAAGGGGCTTTTTAATGCTTCCGCATGACAAGTGGCGGCAGAAAGGAAAATATCATTTCAAACAAAGATTAATTATCTTTATGGCTTCAGCTAACTTTGCCTCCCCTTAGATGAATCCATTTAGAGGTCTTAACAGCTAATATTCAAGGCAGGGTAGAAGGAGCCCAAGCACAGGGGATGTTCCCGTGCCAATGCTCGGCTCCTGATTCGGGCTGCCAAAGCGAGTAGACAGGATCATAAAAACAGATACCCGGTGAAGCTTGGTAATCTTATTAAGACCAGCCAGGAGGTGTTTATTTTCTTCTTTTGCAATTTTGAAATCAACTGAGAAATGTAAGCGGAAAGCACATGATTTCTTTTGGAAATCAATCTTCCTAAGTTAGACCACGTCTCCTGAATGTTTGAAGCAGAGAGTCAAACAAAAGGAAAAAAAAAATAGGGCTTCCCTGGTGGCGCAGCGGTTGGGAGTCCGCCTGCCGATGCAGGGGACGCGGGTTCGTGCCCCGGTCCGGGAAGATCCCACATGCCGCGGAGCGGCTGGGCCCGTGAACCGTGGCCACCGAGCCTGCGCGTCCAGAGCCTGTGCTCCGCAACGGGAGAGGCCGCAGCAGTGAGAGGCCCGCGTACCGCAAAAAAAAAAAAAAAAAAAAAAAAGAAAAAAAAAAGTGGACAATTTTGAATTTCAGAATTTGCGCGTCTTTCATTTGGACTGAAGACCCTTCTCCGTTATCTTTTTTTTTAATAGTCTTTATTGGCGTATAGCTGAGTTGCAATGCTGTGTTAGTTTCAGATGTACAGCTAGGTGAATCAGTTACGCGTATACATGTATCTATTCTTATTTAGTTTCTTTTCCCATAGAGGCCATTACAGAGTATTGAGTGCAGTTCCCTGTGCTGTGCAGTAGGTCCTTGTTGGTTATCTATTTTATGTATAGTAGTGTGTGTATGTCAGTCCCAATCTCCCAACTTATCCCTCCCCCACCCCCCACCGCTAACCATAAGTTTGTTTTCTACATCTGTGACTCTATTTCTGTTTTGTAAATAAGTTCATTTATAAAGATAAAACTCTGGGCAATGTCCCGGTGGTAACTTTGCCTTAAAGTGTTATTTTAAAATTAAGGTGGAACATTGATCATTAGCCACAGAATCTATAACTGACCATGAAGAAAGCACCATGTTTTCTATTGTCTTTGCAGAAGCCAATTTCACTCTTAAAACCGGAAACTCATCAGAGGGTAAGATGCTGAAATCTTAGAACTTTGAACGGTTCGCGATGACGTTCATGGTGTAAACTTTTATAGGCATAGCCAAGGTCATTTGCAAATTCTAGACCAGAACCCAGAGCCTAACACATATGTATCAATCTAAACACACTTCATCTAGGAAGTTGTCAAAAATCCCTAGGGTACTTTTAATGGCATTTAAAAATTTTATTCCCACATCTGAAAGCCATTCCACAGTGTCCTGGCAACGAGGATCTCAAGAATCCATGTGCACCTGCACTAGTTCCTCAATCCTTGGATGGAATATGTAAGTCAGTCACTCACCTGTTTATAGGGTTGGGTTTGGTTGGGTTTTGTTTGCTCGATTTTTACTTGCACTCAACCACAAAGTAAGATTATGAATTTGTTATCTGAGAAAAGAAACGCATGGACACACAAGTTCACAGGATGGTAGAAGGGCACCCAGGTATAGAAGAGCTTCTCCAAAGGGACGTTCCCTCTAAGTTTCTCTGCAGTGAGAAGTGGAGAGACCAATGTCCTCACATGTCTTCCTAACTAGCTGCATGGCTTTGGGTACCATTATGAGATTTCAAAAATGACAAAATTGGGCTTGGAGACGGTCCTGGTTTCCATCCTTATCTATCCTTTAGGGTCCAGACCACTGCACTGCCTTATAGCAGCACCAAGGCCCCCAGTTGGCACATCAGCATCCTTAGAGCAGCTCCCGGTGCTGCAGCTGCCCCCAGTTCTCACCTGTCAGTGTGGGGAGGGGGGCAACTTAGGTGGCATCTCAAGGTAGGAATCATTCCAGAAGCTCCTGACCCAATGAAACTGATTCCCCACCCAGTGGAACACGTGCACAGTTTACAGAGCTCGGGGGCCCAGGCCCCCTTTCCTCCTGTGGTCCTGCCTCGCCTGCTCTGCAGGAGAAGAAGCCTGCTCCCACCCCACGTCTCTGCGGCAGGTGGTCTTTGAACTGCTCCTCTTTGTCGATGTGATTTCTTTAACCTCTAATATTTACAGGGACGTTCTCATGACCGAGAAGAAGATAGACAAGGCACAGTGAAGACGACACAGGGAAGAACTACAGAAACACAAAGCCTCCTGTCATTCTTTCTGCCCCCATTGAATGAAAATGTAGCCATGTAGGCACTTTCTGGAAACTTCTCCTTCATCAGCAATGCCATGGACCAATCCTTCTCAGGTCTTCTACTTTCTTTACCAAACTTGTAGAAGAACTTTTAAATATAAAGTCGAATAAGGGGGGAAAAAAACCCTGAATTCTATTAAACGAAAATCCCCAAAGCATGAAGTCATGTCATACAAGAGTGCTGTCATGTTCCACAAATAAAGTTGTTAACTAGACCTCGTGTGAGACAATTTCTACAGTGAAATGGAAATGGAAAATTTCTCAAAAAGTTGTTCCGTGGGGGCTTCCCTGGTGCCGCAGTGGTTGAGAGTCGGCCTGCCGATGCAGGGGACGCGGGTTCGTGCCCCGGTCCGGGAAGATCCCACATGCCGCGGAGCAGCTGGGCCCGTGAGCCTGTGCTCCGCAAAGCGGGAGGCCGCAACGGTGAGAGGCCCGCGTACCGCAAAAAAAAAAAAAAAAAAAAATTGTTCCGTGGTAAAGGGTAAATCTGTGGGGGAAAAAAATCCCTTTTTACCGCTCACGATAGCTATACAGTTAGAAGGTGTCTGTTTTACCTACCAGCTGTGCAGAGAAGCAAATAAAAGTTATGGAGCTCCTAGCATTACAAGTTGATTTTATACGAATAATAATATTTTTTAAAAGTCCTTTGGAACAATCATTTTGTTAGCCCTGCAGTAAAGTTCTCAGGCATCATTTCTGAGATAAGCTTTTGCTGGAGATCTCGGGTTTCAAATTGAAGAGCAGGGAGCTGGAATGTGTCATTACTTCCTAATGACCTAGAGTTGCAATGGAGAGGCAGGACTTCCCTCCTGAGGGTCCCAGGAAGCTGTCTGAAGGGGCTTTGGGGCCATCTCCCAAGTCTCACAGGTGTGGCGGAGACAAAGGCTCGAGGTCTGGAAGATGCATCACAGGCGCTGCCCGAGGTGACATTGGGCCCACGCTGGGTTCAGCTCCCCCGTTAGCCAGGGCGGGACAGAGTCCACCTGTCGAGCAGAGGTACCCCAGAAAAGCAATCGCTTTTATTATTTCTTTAATACTGGGTAAAGTAACACAATATTATGCATCACAGAGGCAAGAAAGAAAAGAACAATAGCACAGATTGAGAGGAACTGGATCCGAGCATCGGAACCCTTTTGAGTAAGCACCAGCCCACACAGTAACACGTTTTTTTCTTACTTCTTTGTGAGTTAATATTAGAAGATATGGTGTTTCTGGGGCCCTTGGAGGTCAACCATGGTGACGGGAACAATACTTTCCAGATGAAGCGGTACAGGCCAGCATGCACGAGGGAATCAGCAAGACTGACAATTAAAGGGAGATTGTGTAAGAAGATCTGAGTTATGTAATGATGGCAAGTGTCGCATAACTTGCACATTTTCTTCTTATGAGCACTTATAATACCACGTCTAACTGGCTGAGTGAAGGATAACAAAAATACGAAGGTTATGATAAAGAGAAACAATAAGAGAATTTAAAAATGCAGAAAGGAAGGAGAAAGAAAAGGAAAAAGGGAAAAGGAAGAGGAGAAGAAAAGAGAAGCAATTTTAAAAGGTTGTTCTTGCTGCCATCAGTGGGGCAGAATGCATATTGTCTGGGGGTGTGGAAAAGGGGCAGAAACCAAGAGTGAGTCATGAGATTCTGATGGCGGGGATGAAAAGACAACCTTGGCCTTGAAACCTGCCAGGAAGGAAGGTCTGAAAATTCAGCAGAAACGCCTGAGAAGTCCTTGGCAGCGAAGCATTTCGGGACAACTGCACGTCGATGCTCTGCTTCCAAGGCCCAACGACATCTGTTCAGTGTGGAAACAATACTGCTGGTGGTAAAATAAGCAAGAAGCCCAAAGTCGCTAATTTGGGAAGGGGGGAGTGGGGGGAATCGTTTTTAAAGTGCCTTTAAACATGTCGAGCCAGGACTCATTTTTAGATTTAGAGTAAAGATGTAGAGCCCAAACCACTGGTCTCCTGGGCCCAGCGCTGGCGAGTGGAGCCTAACATCCGCGAGATAAGTGTCTTAAGGAAGAGTGTCCTCCAGGGCAGTGGACGCCAAGACGAGATCAGAGGATTAAACCCCAATTCACGGATCAAAAGGTAGGCAGCAAGGATCCAGAAAGAAGACTAAGGATTTTATATCTCCACCGAGAATAGAAAGGTGATAATGGCGTGAAGCCGGCAAGGGAGATGGCGAATCGTTGAATGAAAAGAGAATTGTCAAGGCACTGTTTTTGTTAGGAGAGAAGATGATGAAAGGAGACCCATGGGATGGGAAGGAGCTGGAATTCAGGCGCTGCTTCCATCAGCTTCCGACAGATATCTTCCATGGAGACCAAGGGTCACCGAGAGGGCAAGGTTGGAAATTTGGGGGGCATTAAATAAGAATGCAGAACGGACTGGAAGTAAAACATGGCAAGGCGGCTTCTCCTAATAAGTCAACATAGCCCACAAGCTTGATCAGCAACACGAATGTAGATTCGGGAGTTTATTCCTCACGGCTTTTCTGCAAGGATGACTTCTCATTTGTCCTGAACAGCCACTTGAGGGTCAGGTCCATCCCCAACTCAGAGAGAACACTGATCCTTCCAATGTCAGTCCTGAAGGGGCGATGCCAGGATTGACAAGTTCTCTCCTGGAGTTTCGGGACCTCTGCCCTGAGTGTGGCCACCGTCACCCTCCCATCTGTAGATGTGGGAAGGAGAAGGGAAATGACGCGGTTTATAAGACATAAGACAAGAGAAACGCAAAACGGTAAGTGCTCTGGTTCCTCCTGGTTTGTGGCTCGAGCTCCTGTTCTGTAAACGTGTAACAGCCGGGAAATGTGCTCACTACCGAAGGTGGCAGCAAAGCCTACAGTCTCCCGGGGACCATCAGGAAAAGAGTGCCATGTCTGTGTTCCAACCTCCCATCTAGACTGTAACTGACCCACCTCTAACAATACTTGAGCTCCAGGTGGATTATTTAAAGCTCTTTCATCCCAGTACCCTCACACAGCACGAGTAAGACCTGTAATCTTACGAAAGGGGAATAAGGCAGCACCAGACATTCTTCCTGGGTGAGTGGGAGAAGACGAAGGAGGAAAATAGAGGGCCCTGGTGGTGCTGGCGGTGGCCAGGCGTGCCTGGGTGACCACCGGGACCAGTCAGTGGATGGATAGCAGGGCTTTGGCTGCTGCGGTCTGAAGCACGTTGTGACGGAAGAGAATCAAAAAGCTCAGTAAAAGAATAAACTGCCGGGGCTTCCCTGGAGGCGCAGTGGTTAACAGTCTGCCAGCTAATGCAGGGCACATGGGTTTGAGCCCTGGTCTGGGAAGATCCCACATGCTGAGGAGCCACTAAGCCCGTGCGCCACAACTACTGTACCTGCGCTCTAGAGCCCGCGAGCCCGCGAGCCACAACTACCGAAGCCCATGCGCCTCGAGCCCACGCTCTGCCACAAGAGAAGCCACTGCCATGAGAAGCCCACCCACTGCAACAAAGAGTAACCCCCGCTCGCTGCCAACTAGGGAAAGCTTGTGTGCAGCAACAAAGACCCAACGCAGCCAAAAATCAATAAATAAAATAAAGAAATTTATTTTTAAAAAAGGTAGCAGAAAGTGTCACCCCAACTTAAAAAAGTAAACTGCCGTAGGAAATGCTAAGCCTCCCCTCAGAACTCTGTGGGAATAATCAGCCAGAAGGCAAGGGTGGTTCCCTTCTCAGTGTCAGTGCAGGGGTCAGATGAAGAGGCAGATGGACAAACACCTGGACACAAGGGAGAGCCCACAGCCAGGATGGAGGGTCATAGGACACCGTGACCACCCCCAGAGGAGCAACGCAGAGATTGCCATGCACCCTGAACAGTTGTCTAAGGCACACACTGAAAAGGTCCGCCTCTGAGCCCCTCCACGGCGATCCTCATGCCCACCTCTCGGGGGCCACAGTTCTTCCGGGGGTTTCCTTGATCTCAGTATTTGTCAGACTGAAGTACTATTACAAAAGAATCAGCATCAACAGTCCAAGGGGCTGTAGAGTGTGGTACACAGGCCAGCAGGAAACATCAGCCGGCTAGTGTCAGACCAAGGGCCAAGTGCACGTCAGGTGTGGGCAGTCAAGGACAGGGACCAGACGTCACAGCATCCTGGGAGAGCCACTTTGTGGGGCCTTCTGAAGAAGAATGAAGGTCTAACGAGTCTGTCAAACCCCCCACCCCCCGGGAATCTGACTTGATCTAACCCACTGCGACGTCAGGCAGCAGAGCCATGATCACACCGTATGCGATTAGGCTCTGCACAGCTACCCGAAACCCTCCGAATGGTGTAGAAAGCATCACCATCAAAGACTGATGGTCCAATTATCACCACGTCAAGAATGAGATGGGTGAAGCCTGCCATAGAAGACACAGAGACTTAACAAATTAGGCAAATATGTCTTTGGTGGGTTTTGTATTGTCTCATCCTGGCTGGAGAAAAAGAACAATGTCAATGTAACGTGGAGCACCGGCAACACTTAGCGTGCTAAGTCCCGTGTGTGCACGTCTACTTTCATCCTCGAGTGAGCCTGCAGCTAGGTACAATCGTTACTACAAGTGGAGAAACCGAGGTTTGCTGATGTTTGTGAAACTGTGCCCGCGGTCACACGGCGGGTAGGGGCACAGCCTCAATGTTTACTCTAGCTCCCGAGCTTTCAATCACTGTTTTCTACGGACTTGTATTATTTGAACCTTTGTATTAAAACCAAGCGTGTGCCAAGCCTGTTCTGTGAACGCCTGGTCTTGTCCAGAATAACGTACAGATCGTGTCTTTTTTTCTTCTCCCCTGTCCAGAGTGGGTGACAGTCCTACAGAAGCCGAATCGGGGTGAGGTGCAGACCAGGTAAGACCAGAAAGCATTGATTGCATCAGCCTCTGAGTCAGGCAGAAACAGACCTGTGGTGCAAGCCAAGGCCTCTGCAGGCCCTCCTCCTCAGACACTTGGGAAAGGACCCAGTGATGCTTCCCCAGCTCGAAATCCACCATCGGTGATGGAGGTGCAGCTTTGAGGAGGGGCAGGTGTCGGAGAGGCCCCAAAACCTTCCTATTTAAGGTACTGTTGTAAACATCGGGTGCCTACAGTGCAACCCTGAGCCAGGTTTTTACTCATTCAAACATTTGTTAATGTTCTTTTCTTCTTTGCCTTGGATAACTGGCCCCTTCCAGACACAACCTTGGGTCTTTGAGTGATAACAGAGCTGGAGCAGCTGGGGCAATAAACGGCCCCTAAGCATCGTCAGACACGTGCTCTGACCAGGTGGGAGCCCCATCACCTCCCCAGGCACACCTGTCACCCCAGGAAGGGGAGTTCCCGTTTCTCCAATCACCCGTTGCCATCCTGGGAGAACACAAACCTTCGAGAACTATTTACACGGGTACCATTGACTGTCCCATGGTTTCGGTAAAACTGTGCCGCAGCAGCAGAAACCAAGTGCCCTGCAGCCGCTGTACTGGGAAAGAGGAACCCTAACTCTGGGCCCGGGGGACCAGGGAGGGACAAGAGCAGCGCGGGGCATCCAGACCCCTGTGAGCAAAAGACGCGGGAGACCGGGGCCACACTGACCCACCCCAGCCCCTTCGTGTGAGGTCGTGTTGCCAACAGAGCTAAAGGTCTTGCCTTCCTTGTTTCCCCTTCTCACCCTCTTTTCTACCTGCTAAGAAGAGACTGAAAGGAACGGAAGAAAGCGTGGCGGCAGCAGTGGCCTCCCTCCTCTGCGCCCTGGGCGTCCGCGGGGCCTGTCCTCCCAGTGTCCTTCCCCGGGCCCCGAGTCAGGCATCACTCATCTTGTCACATTGAACTCCAGATGCTCCTACCCTAGAGAATGCTCTGACTCCGGCCATTTTTCTTCATTCTCGCTAACAATTTGGTAATGAAATATTGATTTTTAGTTAGATTCATATTGATGCTATTAGGTTTGCATTGATAAATCATGCTGGGCTCCTGTCTGGGCCGCTAGAAAGTGCCACACTGAGCCCTGGAGATTACAATCAACTCATTGATGTGTTAATTTGATGGATTTTTCCGTTCTCTTAGAAGGAGTGGGAGGGGTAAAGGGAGATTTTTCAGTGTGGCCCTGGTAAAGTTTTCACAGTGAAATCAGGGACAGGAATTGCAGCCTTCACAGGGCAAGTTCGCCTCCAAAGGGTCCTCAGGCTTATTTGGCCAGAACCTGAAAAGCGGGGAAGGCAGTGGGGCTGCAGGGCCGGCATGGGAGGGGTGGGAGAGGGGTGGAAAGGACGTGCCACACCTTGTAAACACTGGCCTGGAGTCCCACAGGGCGAGGGGAAATCATACCGGTGAAATGCTAACTAAACCATTAGAGGCCGTCATGAAAGAGCATTTCCCATCTCCAGGAGGGTGTGCGTCTGCAGTCTGCCCCCCCCCCCGGGAAGTGGAGGTGGGCCGTGGGTGCCCGTGGACCACCTGCAGGCAGGCTCGCCCGCCCCCTCCCTCCCCGGGGGCTGGCTGGCGCCCCGGTGGTTGCAGGGACATTTCTGGGGTTCTTTCCCTTGCAAAGTGCCACTTAGCCAGCAGTGTCCTGAGCGTCTGCAGCCTATTTAAAACAGCCTCTCGGCTTGATGTATGGTCCTGTGCAGACGTGATGCCTGTCGTTAAGGGGCAGGGCTTGGCTGCACCAAAGGATCATCTTGTGATTTCCTTCAAAGACCCAGGGCTTAGCGGCTCCGGAAGGAAAGGGCTCTGAAAATGCTTAGGTAGAAACTCATTATGTTTTGTTTTGTGTGTTTCATTTTTCCAGCAAAACTATTTCACATTCAAGCCAGATGTGCTTTACCTCTGCGAGCTTTCCAGCCCCTTCCCTCTGATGGGCACCAAAGAGCAATTCACATCAACCAAGTTCATTCAGTTACATTCATGTGTGTGCAAACGTGTGTACCTGTGTGCAAAGCAAATGTTAAGGCCGGCTTTCTGAAATAGATACACACACACACACACACACACACACAGAGCTTCTCGTCTTAGCATCTTAAAGAGCTTGAATAACTAGCCTCACCCACTGTCTTAACCCACAAGATGCTGCTTGAGAAACAGCCCAGCCCAAGGAGACTGCCAGCCGTCCTCTTCGGGAGAGCGTGTGGAGGAACCCTGCAGTTAACAGCAGGTGCGTGGGGTCAGCGTGGCCCTTTTCCAGGTTAAACATGCGTGTCTGCCTGTGCACAGCGACGAGGGGCTGGACTTCACACCTCCTTGTCACCCAAGGGTAGTTTTGGTGGCACTCAGTAAGGCTTGGGACAGCAAGAGCTTATAAACCACACCTCCTTTCAAGATCACAGTCATGAATAACCACTTTACGTTTCCAACTATTGTCATCCACTCCTAAGCTCACCGGCGTTCACAGGTTTAATCCCCTCCTTCCTTCTGAAGGTTGCTCGCGTGTCACTCTGAAAGGAACCAGCTCTGGCCACTGGGACAAATCCCCATCGTCCCAAGCTCCAAACTTGACTCCAGGCCCGGGTCCTGAGCACAAAGACAGGAGAGGAAATCCTACCTGGGAAAGCATTTAGTCAATAGTAAAGCGCCGGCAAAGTCAGAAGCCACGGCCTCATCAGGCAAACCCAAGAGGCTGGGGGGACGGAACCCTTTCCGAAGCGCCGATGCTGCGTGGATGTACAGTTTTCCATTCTAGGCAACCAGACGCCACGTGAGAGCCAGGCCTCAGGGTAGTAAGCAGGTCACATCTCAGGTGGGTCGGCAGCCGGGAAGAACGGGGCTCACGTACTCCAAGGGGGACCCTGAGAAGTCCCGCAGGGCTGTCCTGGGACATCAGTCTCAGTAAC
Source organism: Platanista minor (assembly GCA_004363435.1). Lineage (NCBI taxonomy): Eukaryota > Metazoa > Chordata > Mammalia > Artiodactyla > Platanistidae > Platanista > Platanista minor. The sequence continues at coordinate 9,974 of RJWK010031695.1, read as the reverse complement.
TTCCCGTCAAGGTCTCAGCCTTGCCCCTTCTCAACATGCCTTTCTCTTGAACCTGCAGGTGACTCTGGCTATACCTCACCCTCACCCCCACAAGTGCCACCAATGCCTGACCCAGTGCCTCGCCCAGCCCCACACCAAAGAACACAGGGGTCCCCCAGGAGGTCGCTCAGCTCTGCTCACCCCGGGACGCTGCAAGTCCAGCAGGGAAGAAACTACAACACCCTAGACAAGCGACTACCTTCAGCTCCGTCTCCATGAATCACATCGTCGAAGAGAGCTCTCTACTCAGCACTGTAAACACCACCCTCATCCCCTATCTTCTGTCAAGCTTAACAATTATGCTAAATACGTACATGCACTAAATGTACAGTCTTTGGGCGGATCCACCTTCTACATTAACAACTCTAATTTCAAGAAGGATCAAGCCTACGCTCAGTTTGCCTGTAAGTCCCCAGAGAGGAAGCACATGTCCATACCCACCTCCCTCCATCTGCTCTCCTTGCGGGACGCCAGCTCACCCACTGATCCAGACCACCAAGGGTCTGTCCTTCCCATGGTTTTCTCCGTTTCCATCCCCATCCCGTGTCCCCAAAATCCCACTGTCCATATTATGATAAATTCCTCCTCACTGAATCTCCAAAACCTCAGCCCTTCCCTTTCCCAATCGTGTTCGTACTGTCGGCACAACATCAATCTTCCTTAAACCTAAGTCTCAGGCCCGTCTCCTCAAAAATGCACAATGGTTCCCCTCGCCTATAATTTCACACCCAAACCCCTCCATCTGGCTTTAAAGTCCTCCGTGAGTTGCTTCCAACTCCGACCAGCCTTTTTCTCAGCATCCCTCAACCATCAGCAATCCCTCAACCATCAGATCAGGCACCTTTCTGTAAAGTGAATGTCCTCCATCACCCTCATCCCCAGTGTACAGATCTTTTTTTTTTTTTTTTTTTTAATATTTATTTATTTTTACTTATTTGTTTGGTTGCACTGGGTCTTAGTTGAGGCAGGCAGGCTCCTTAGTTGCGGCATGCATGTGGGATCTAGTTCCCTGACCAGTGATTGAAGCCAGGGCCCCTGCATTGGGAGCATGGAGTCTCACCCACTGCGCCACCAGGGAAGTCCCCAGTGTACGAATCTTGACTTTGCTCTTTTTTCCACTATGGGGCCTTGCACATATTCATTAAGGAAACTAAGGTTCAAAGGATCTATCTGCAAAATGTGCATCCCTCCTTGTGTCGTTGAGAGCACTGACACGAGATTCCACAAGTAAAACACCTGCAGAGGTACCCAATGGATTGTAGGCACTGATGCACCCCTGGCCCCTTCTCTGACTCAGTCACCCCTGGAAGAAACACCCTTTTCATCTCAAGTTAGACAAGCCTCTCCAATCCCGTCCCTCCAAGAAGTCTTCTCTTCCCAGGGCGCTCAAGCTCGCTAGGACCTCGGACTTCTCCAAGCTCTTGTTCTACTGAGTGAAGATAGGGGAACTTCCCGGGAGACCAGCTGGGGGTACAGGTGAGCCCAGGGCCCACGAGGCACATGTGATGCTAAAACTGGCACTGGTGATGCTTCTCCTGTAAAGGGATGCTGATGGTAGGACCAAGGTGGCCACCTGGGGCTCCCGGACTCCACATGGTCCACAGTGCTTTGTTTCATATTTGAATTTGGATTTTTAGACGATTTCCAAAACGTGGTCAGTTTCTCGTGAATACTCATACCTGACTTCTCTTTAAAAGCCTGGGGGAGGGTAGGGCTTAGAAACACATGCTCTGGAGCCAGACTGCCTGGGTTCAAATCCCAGTGTTATCCTGTCCTTGCTGTGCAACTTCAGGTGAGCTCCTTAGCTTCTCTGTGTTTTCCTTATGAACAGCATGAAGACCCTAAAAGTGCATACCTAACAGAGTTGCCGTGAGCATTAAATGAGTCCATATACACGAAGTACGTTGAACAGTGCCTAGGACACAAAGGTCACTCTCATCTACGTGTTAAATTCTTTCTGGCAAGTTGGACCCTCATTCTTGCTCAGGGGGAAACTTGGGGGCAGCAGAGTCGGCCTCCTTTAGGCTGATCATGCTCACTCCTGTTACATCTGGTCAGGGTCCCTGGGGCTTTACTCATCTGGCCATTGTAGACAGCGGCGTGTGCTGCCCTGGACCTCAGAAATGCATCTCAGGATGGCGCTGTCAGGTGTAGCTCTGGTCGGGAACGTCACACCAGGTGTTGGTCCGCAGTCAAAGGGGCCAAGGAAGGAGGGGAGCTGATGGGGGTTTGAGATCAGGAGAACAAGGCCAGGGTGCTGTGAATCAGCCAGTGCAGAGACAGGCTGCTGAGAAGACGGCCCTACAGAGGAAGAGGCAGCCAGGCAGCAAAGGCCTGGGGAGCAAGACGGCCTCAGCTTTGTGCAATCACAGAGGAGAAGGCAAACAGGAGAACTGCAAACAGGGGAGCCAACTGAGAGATCTGGGGAGCGGGACGGAAGAGGAGACATCCAGAGGAAGAAAGCCAGCACACCGCCAAGCCCGGCGCAAGGGAACCAGCTAACAGGCCCACAGCTCAGCCCAAAGGCACCTGTGAGGTACATCACGCGAGAAGGTCTGCCTAGTGTCTTGACCGCTGATCACAGAGCAGGGGCAACCTTCCATCCCCCCTGGTTTTATGATCCCTGCTCCCAGGATAAGCTGCCCGGGAGCACAGGCCAGAGGAGGCCACCACCCCAGATGTGGGCCACACGCTGGGGTCGCAGCATCAGGACCAGAGCTTATAGAGATTTATAAATGTCTGCATCCATGGTAGGCATCACCCAGATTAGTCCAGGCATCTAAGCAATTTCTTAATCAACCACAAACAATCCCCCAGGTCTGGAATACCAGCTCCTTCTGTAACATAGAAACAGTTCCAGCCAAAGTGTTTTCTAAACTCTTAACTACGAGCCTCAAAGAAAATACAAGCTGCTACTTAAGTCTTAGGGCTAAACAGTAGTTCCCAAGATCATCGACCCGACCTAACAGAACGTGAAATTCTAAGTTCCAGAAAGTTATGCAAATGGCAGGTTATTTTCCTTTCAGGGCGAGGCAGGTTTCACAGTCCCATTTACTTCGAGTTTTACCCACATGGTGAAGTTTTCAACTAAGCAAAGGAGGGCAGAGTATATCCAATGAAACTTTTTAATTGAAAATCACGACCAGACGTCTTTCTTCTAAGACACGCAGGCTTCGGAGCTAGAATCTCTTGTCATCCTCCAATTGTGACTTTTTGTAGCATTTCCTGGCAAGGGCAGGTCAAGGCTACTGACAATGGTGGGTCTGACTTCAAGGCCAGCTGACAATTCCTTACCTGACAAAAATAACTTCTTTCACAGGGAATTTGAGAATCTAAAAATTGGCGAGCGAGCCCGCTCCATGGGAGACAAGCACAAAGCAAGGGCTCCGTCTGAGGAGGGGCCGTAACACTGAAGCAACCCCTTGGATGTGCCTGGCCCTACCTCGGGACCCTTCTGCAGGCAATCACAATCAAGGGCTTTGTCACCGAGAACAAGGCATCTCTGTGGCAGAGCCTGTCCTGTAGTTAGCCTGGCACGCACCTGTCAGGCTGCTGACACTGTTTCCAGTGAGGTTTTTTTCCTAATGCATCCTCCCCTGGAGGGGACCCTCTCCCTGACATCTGTGACAGCCCCATGGGGGATCATTTTGTGAAACGGCCTTCAGCGTGAGGTTTGCTCTCTGATCCGACCTCCCCTAACTGGCTGTGTCTTCCACGTCCTGGTTGTGTTGGGGCCAACAGTGGCACATGGAGCACCCCGCGTGCACCCCAGGGAGGCAGGTGATTCACCAGCCTGTACTTTCACCGCGTTCCTTTGCCTCTGGGAACTAAGTTCAGGAAGTCGGCGAGCAATTCCAAAGCCCTATGCAGCTCGGGTCCCAGCGGCCTCAGCAGTGAGCTCTTCACCTCTTGAATTTAATGGCAAGGATGCATCCATCCTCTAGAAAATTCCAAGAGGGGAAATGTGGGAGTCGACGTCGGAGCTCTGTGTGGTGAGGACTCCAGGGGCAGAAGAGACACTGAGGCACAAACGTCAAGGTCCCCTGCAGAGGATGCAATGCTCAATATTCCTCCCCGTCTCCCACCCTCCCTCCACCGCCCGAAACAGACAGCCCAGGTCCTCACGTAGGCTATTTGTCCCCTGTAGCACGCTCCTTTCTCCCTGTCTGCCTACCTAGCATCCCGCTACCTGTCCTTAAGGACTGGGACCAAAGGCCACCTTTAGCAGAGGGCATTCACCAGGCAGGGCGGGGGCAGGTTTCTAATCTGAGCACTGACGGCATCGCCTCTACGTGCCACCTCCTCTTCTTCTGCTCCCATCCTCCCTTTCCATGGCTCCAATCAAGCTTGTGTCTCACCAACCACCAAAACTGCTCTGAGGACCACTGCAGCCTGAGGAAGCCCATGGTCTGACCCAGCCCACGTGCCTTCTGACCGGTGAGCAGCAGTGGGCAGCCTGGCCCCTCAATCCTCATTAGTTGGCCCTTCTCCACTCAGCATCTGCTTCCCAAAGCCGTTGGATTTCCCTCTTCTCGTCGGCCCTCCTCTGCTGGCTCCTTGGCCGATTCCCCCGTGTCTCCTGGAATTCCTAATATTGAAATTCGCTGGATCCCTGAGCTTGGTCCCCTCGCGTCCACACTACACCCTGGCCGTCGGTCCTCATCTCACAGCTTGAAATGCCATTGAAACCCCCACGACTCCCAAATCTACATCTCTAGCCTGACCTCTCCCCTTAATTCTAGACTGATTTACCCCATTACCTACTCGCCACAGCGTCTGACCCTCTGATCGATTATCCACACAGACTCCTCCTATCAAAGTTGAAAGAAATTCAATTATTGGAGTTGCTCAGGAAATCTTGGGCCTAATCTTGGACTCCTCTTTTTCCCACCCTTCCCCCCAATGCATCAGCAAATCCGGTTCACTCTGTCTTCAAAGGCTCTCCAGCCACTTCTGACAAACTCCCCAAACAACACCCAGGATACCCCAGCCATCACTTTGAAACAGGAGGGAAGGGGGCAGGGAACAACCCTTAAAAGAATGACATAGTCATAGCACATGACAGAAACTAGTGAGAACCAACGGGGTCCAAGATGGCAGAACATTCGACTTCCAGTAGACACTGAGCCTCATTATACACTCATTGTGATACATTAGCATCTAAATGGTGCACCCACCAGCGCCATGACAGTTCTGAGGCTAACCATAAAAGGCCAAAAAGGGGGCGGTGGCCCAATTCCTAGAAATCCCCGCCCCTTCCCCAAAATCGCTGGAATAATCCTCCCACTCATTAGCCTACGACATTACCCAACCCATAAAAATTAACCACACCATATTTCGAGGCCTCTTGCCTCTTGCCTCCCGAGATGGCCCGCACACTGTCTGTGGAGTGTGTTTCTCTCCAAATAAATCTGATTCTTACATATCACTTCATCTCGCAATTCTTTCGCGACTACCGGCCACAACTTCTCTCCTGCATTAATGCAGTTGCCTTCTCCCTGGTCTCTCTCTTGCTCCCTTGCCGCCCCCGCCCTGCGAATCTGAACACAGCACAGTGGGTAAAGGGACCTTAAATACTTAAGTCACACCTTACCTCTGCCCTGCTCTGGTCTCACTCAGGAAAAACACCAAAACCCTTCCGTGGCCAACATGACCCTAGGTGATATGGCCTCACTACGTCCTCTGGCCCCTTTTCCACTGTGCTCGCCTCACTGCCTGAGCTCCCTCCACACGGGGCTCTTCAGGGTCTTTCACTGAACACACCAGCTACACGCCCTCAGCGCCTTGGCACTGGCTGCTCCTGCTGCCTGGGATGCCCTCCCCAGCCCTTCTCTGTCCCCAGCCCCGTGTTCACATGGGCACCGCCTTCCTCTCTTCCTTCCTTTATGACTCAGAGACCTCCGCGCCCACCCCATTAGCAATGCCGGGTCCCCCATCCAGCACACCTCACCCTGCTCTACCTCTTTCCTCCAAAGGCTTAACACTTTCTGACACACCCTGTATACTTAATTCTTGCATCCACTATCCTCCAACTGTGTCCCTTCCCTAGAATCAAGGTGCCCTTGTACCACAGGCGTCTTTATCCTTTTCGTTCATGGATGCATCGCAAGCACCAGCCAGAGGCTTGACACACAGTCGGTGGTTAACGGATCCTCGCCGAATGAGCGGATACCCTTCCTTCTTTACGTGTTAACATCTTGCATCTTGGTCATCAGCCCACTGCACAGAGAGTGGGTCTTGTCTTGTGCTGTGTCCCTTGCCTTCAGCATGGTGCATGGCTTGGAGCAGGCAGGCAGCCAGTGCTTGAGAAACAAATGCATGAACAAACAAGCAAGGAAGCCAGTGTGCACACACTCTGTCCTGCACTGACCTTGGGCTTCTCCTCTCCCCCCAGACAAGGAAACTGCCCTGCCTCTCTTTCTCTTATTGAAAATGAACACCAGAATTCATACCCTTTGTCCTATGGAATGGAACATTTTTCATAGGTTTGGGACACAAACATCCAATTCCTTTTTAGTACTGTGGAGGGGAACAGCAGGAAATAAAATAGTCCACGACACTGGAGGTCTACGACTGGTCTTATTTTCTGATGGCTTGCAATGTCTTATGGGCTGAATTTTGTCCCCCCAAAACACATATGTTGAAGTCCTAAGCCCCAGGACCTCAGAATACGACCTTATTTGGAAATAGGCTCTTCAAAGAGGTAATTAAGTTAAAATAAGGTCAATAGGGTGGGCCCTAATCCAATATAACTGGTCACCTTGTAATAAGGGGGGATTAGGACAGAGATACACACAGAGCGAAGACCACCTGCAAGCCAGGGAGAGAGAATCAGGAGAAACCAACCCTGCCAGCACCTACCTCAGTCTCCACCTCCTAGCCTCCAGGACTGTGAGAAAATAAATATTTGTTGTCTGAGCTCCCCAGCTGGTTGTACTTAGTTACGGCAGCCCAAACAAACTCATCCACGATGATAATCATATTAACCATCAGAGCAGGAGATTTCAAAATTAAACCACCGATATTCAGAGTCCAAAATCAGAGAGGCTCTTTTTCACCTTTACAAGGAAATTGTCATGAAGGAGAAAATTCATGCCAATAAAGGGCCTCTGTTCATTCTACACCCAAATCCAAATACCAACCACAGCTGCTATTCTCATCCTGTAGCAGACCATTTGCTTCAATAAAAGCAAATTTTCCACCACAAAATGGTCTTATCATAAATGGCAATGTCTCGTCCTCATTAATTAACCCGCAGACAACATGTTGCACTCTATTGACTATTGGAATTTGTTTGTTCATTCGTCTTTTATCCTTTCCTTAACTGCTTATTGACTTCCCTAGAGAAGACAGGACATTTCCAGAGTTAAAGTTCCTGACCCTTATATGACCCTTGCCAACTATTCAAACACAAGAAGCCATAAAAAAACTATTATGGCTCAATTTAACGGGAATCCAAAATTCCCTCTCTCTTTTCTTCCTACGAACTGAAGAAATATCAGGATTGACATATAGAAACTGGAAATCATATCATCCCGCATATCTTAAATTGACGTGGCCAAGAACATTCCTTGTAACGGTTACATGAATTTAGATATTCTTGATGTATTGCTCTTTGCGTGAAAATCACTCATCACTCTTCTTTGGCTATCTGCCTTTTTTTCCAAGAAGAGAGAAAGTTGCATGGGACACACCAAAAAAAAAAGTGTCTCCTGCACACAGGGCATTGGCTAAGGACCACTTTTAACCTCACAACTCAGGGGTGCTTTTATTACAAAGGACAGGTCACACCCAAAGCCCAACACTGAGATCTGCTCCTGGAATCTTAAAGTACAGGAGGGAGGTTGAATTTTCCTTAAAGGAAAAGAGAGATAAATAATTATGCCTTTTGGGGGACAGGCCTCCTACAAAACCTCCTTAAAAAGTCTCAACATCTGCAGGCTCCCTGGCTAGCAAGCAATATTAACTAAATGGCAAGACAACCTACAAATATTTTAAAAACCTAATAAATCATCTCCTGATTAGTTTTACCTACGAGTGTGGAATCATATTGTGCTTGGCTTAAAGGTTATAAGAAAACTAGAATAATTCAAAAGAAATCCACCTCTACAGATTCTCCCCCATTTAAAAATTACGTTCTGAATGATGCAGTTCTCTTGCTGCTCTGTACCTCAATGGATGCTGAGTGAGTTCAGGTGATCTGTTGCCCTACGCTGTGTCATAAGGATTAAAATAGGGAAGGTAAATTTTTATAATTCTGTGTTCTCTTAAGCTTATCTAAAGAACATCTATTGCTTGTTAAAACAGAAAGTCGGTTTACACTTGTAAGCAATTTGACTCGGATTTTTTATTTTTTGAACAAAATGGAGTTTCTGTTAAATGCTTCATGCAAACCATAAATAAACCTTCTCTCCTCTTTTGTATTCTAAAGCACCTTTGCAGGACTGTTGATATCCTAGTGGCTCGTCATGATGGGGGACATTTGGACCTTACGCCCCGTGGGACCACACCAGCAGTTTACAAGCCATTCAAGACGCCTGCCGTCCAGTCCCTACCAGGCCGACTACCAGGTGTTTAGAATCTCACCCCTGTATGTGCATATGGGCCCCATAGGCTACAAATGCTCTCCCTTGGAAGAAACTTACTTCATTACATGGCAGTAGCATCATCTCCTTCAACCAGCATCTCTGTATCTGCTGGGTTCGTGTCCTCACAGGGCCAGACCTGTCCCTGGTGGTCTAGCAGCCAGCACGCCATGTTGGGATGCTGGCCACGCGCCATCTCCAGATCCAGGGTCTCGGGACTAGGACAGAGGCCCTATTCACACACTAGGCACTGAGATAGGACCACGCCACTGATGCAGGGTGGCAAATGTTCTCTCGTGAACGGAGAACCCCTCCATAAGAGCAGAATCACCGAGTAAACCAAGGAAGTGCAGTATTTTTATCTGAAACCAGATGCATTTTGACAGAGAAGCCTTGAAAACAAAGTGTCAAAGCTCCGCTATGGAATAAAGATGAACAGAGTGATTTACCCAATAGGAGTTACCAAATCCTGGGAAAGCCTCTGCAAGTTTAGGAACGGGGTGAGGAATGGGCCCCTGATCTCAACAACTAACTACTCGGGGCGTCAGGACAAACTGTTAAACCCACACTACGTGCCTCTAAGGAAAAGGAGTTAATTTACCTTGAATCATGACTGTATGGTTTCCTGCAGAAGAATCCTAATGGGTCCAACTAGCTAAATGTCCATGCTTACTTTAAAAATTAAATAATGCTACCCACTTCCTTTTCATGGATTTTTTTTACTATCTTCTCTCTTCACAACATGCTATGAATACATATATTTATACAATATATAAGTGGTATAAACATATATTCAATAAATATATAATACAAATACATATATATATACAGTCCCCAACTTAGGATGGTTCAACTCATGATGTTTTGACTTTACGATGGTGTGAAAGCAATACCCATTCAGTAGAAACCATATTTCTAACTTTGAATTTGGATCTTTTCCTGGGCTCGTGCTCTGTAGTCAGATCCTCTCTCGTGATGCTGAGCAGGGCAGCGAGTCACAGCTCCCAGGCGGCCCTGCAATCACGAGGGTGAACAACCAGCACACTGACCGCCGTTCCGTACCCAGACCACCATTCTGTTTTTGACTTTCAGTACAGTATTCAATAAATTACATGACATAGTCAATGCTTCATTATAAAATAGGCTTTGTGTCAGATGATTTTGCCCAACAGTAGGCTAATAAGTGTTCTGAGCACATTTAAGGTAGACTGGGCTAAGCTGTGATCTCTGGAAGGTTAGGTACATTAAGTGCATGTTTGATTTATGACATTTTCAACTTATGAGGGATTTATTGGGATGTAACCCCATTGTAAGTTGAGGAAGATCTGTATGTGTAAATATTACACATAT
>RJWK010031694.1:0-24106 GCA_004363435.1 Platanista minor | reverse complement strand
TTATTATTCAAATGTATACCTTTCTAATGGGATTTTTTTCTACTCAAAACAATACTTTCAACTTATTTTTATTAAGTTAGAATAATAAAAAAATCCTCCTCCTATGTGACTTTATATATGGTATTAAATGGAGATCTCTAAGTTTTTTTAATCAGAATTTCATTGTATGTTTATTATCAGTAAAAAGCAGGAAATAAAAATCACCTTCGGAGAATTCCCTGGCCCCGGGTTTGATCCCTGGTCAGGGAAATAAGATCCCAGGAGCCCCAGGGAGTGGTAAAAAAATATAATAATAACCCTCAATTTACTATCTGTAAACTACCTGGAATGTTTTGAAATGTATTTTTAAAGTGAATTATATATTATGAATATTTTTCTGTTTTTAATTTATAAAAGTAGGTCAAATTAAATGCATATTTCAGAGGCTTCTGATTTAGTTTTACCAAACTTCCCCAATAACTTTCTATTCTATAATGCTTCTACACACAGTGTGCCAGATTTTTCTGCATCTTTAGCAACAATGGGCATATCATCCTTCTATTCTTTTTATTTATTTATTTATTTTTTTTTTTTTTTGCGGTACGCGGGCCTCTCACTGTTGCGGCCTCTCCCGTTGCGGAGCACAGGCTCCGGACGCGCAGGCTCAGCGGCCATGGCTCACGGGCCCCGCTGCTCCGCGGCATGTGGGATCTTCCCGGACCGGGGCCCGAACCCTCGTCCCCTGCATCGGCAGGCGGACTCTCAACCACTGCGCCACCAGGGAAGCCCCTATTCTTTTTAATATGATAGCCCAATTTAGAAATTTGATTACCTTGGCTTTTCTTTATAATTTTGTTTAATGAATGTCATGTTTGGTCATTGGAAAATGGGAAAGTCCTCCATCCTTGTTCCGTCTTCTGAGTCCCACCTAACCATCCCAAGCTTTGGAACCACTATTCACAAATTAGAATGTATTATTCCCTTGACTTTTATAGTTTTATCACATGTATATGGATACCTTAAAAGTGCACTCTAGTTTTTCTTGGTTGTTAAGTTTTATAATAAGGATATTATTATGTGGTCTTCTGAAGCTTGCTTTTCTTTTTTTTTTTAAATTAATTTATTTATTTTTGGCTGTGTTGGGTCTTCGTTGCTGTGCACAGGCTCGCTTTAGTTGCGGGGAGTGGGGGCTACTCTTCGTTGCGGTGCACGGGCTTCTCATTGTGGTGGCTTCTCTTGTTGCTCTACACGCACGGGATTCAGTAATTGTGGCATGCGGGCTCAGTAGTTGTGGCTCCTGGGCTCTAGAATGCAGGCCCAGTAGTTGCGGCGCATGGGCTTAGTTGCTCCGCGGCATGTGGGATCTTCCCGGACCAGGGCTCGAACCTGTGTCCCCTGCCTTGGCAGGTGGATTCCTAACCACTGCGCCACCAGGGAAGTCCTGAAGCTTGCTTGTCTTGACTTATTACGTATGTGTGATTTATCCATGTTGGAGGTAGGTTTGTTTCATTAATATGAATTCCATTGCATAAATACAACATAACTCATACATCCATTCTCCTGTTGTTGGACATCTATTGTTTCTGGGTTTCAGCTACTGCAAGTAGTGAAGTTCCAAACATTCTTATGTCTCCCAGTTGATGTGACAATTTGTCTAGTCTAGGGTGTATACCTAGAAATGAAATTTCTAATATAAAGTAGATGAATTTTTACCTAGAGGGGAAAGTCAAATTGCTTTTGTACCACCTTACTCTCTCATCAGCAATGTATAAAAGTGCCTTTTGATCCATAGGCTTTCCAATACTTAGTATTTTCATTCTTGCTTTTTGACCATCTTTTGAGTATAAAAGACATCTATCTCATTGTGGTCTCCATATGCACTGTTCTTGTCACTAACATGGTTGGTCATCTTTTTTATATGTTCACTGGCCAAGTTTAAACCTGAGAAATTTGTCTCTTCCTAACTCATATTTAGAAAGTAGTCCCATGTATGGAATGCTAGTCTTTTGCTGGTTATTTTGTAATAAACAATTGGCAGTCCTTTGTCTCCTGTTCCTGGGAGGAAGCCTCTAGATTGTTGGAATATCCTGAATGATAGAGATGACTGCGTTATTCATGGTGGGCCCTGATAGTTTGTGCTAATGAGGCAACTCATGGTGAGTCTGTAGTTTATGCTAGTGAGATGATTCAGGTTGGAGCTGTTTATGCCAGAATGATCAACCAGTGATATCAGCCCAACCTCCAGGAGAGTAGAGGTGCTGGAGGTTGAGTTCCATAGCCAATGATTAGATCCATCATGCGTATTTAATGAAACTCTAATACAAACTGTAAACTCTGAAGCTCAGGTGAGTTTCTGTGGTTGGCAATACCCTGCATGTTGTCACACATAGATATGCTGGATGAGCAAAGTGTCCTGGCTCCAAGAGGAAAGGACAGTGGAAGCTTCTGGTTTGGGGCCCTCCCAGACCTCACCCTATTGTGTCTCTCCATTTGACTGGTTATAATTTGTATTCTTTTAGTGTAATAAAACTTTATTCTTGTACATTTCCCCCTCAGGTACCTTATACATTTTGTTCGTATTGTGAATAGTGTTTCTTCCTTATAAATCTTACTGTTGTTTGAATATGAAATTGCAGTTAATGTTTGTATTGATATTAAAGCAGTTGCATAGTGACAGTCTTGCTTCTTCTTTTCCATTACTTCATTCCATTTATTTTCCCATTTTACATTTAGCCAAAATGTGATACATTTTTGGCTAAATATTCCGAGAATGGCTATCCTTGTCATGTCCCTAAGTTTAAAGAAATGCCGTGGATTTTTTTTTTTTTGAGATACTCTTTATCAAGTTAACAGAGTTCTTGTCTCTTTCCAGTTTAATAACATTTTTTAAAAATTGTGAGTGGCTACGGTATCTTATTACATGTCTTTTCTTTATCTATTGAGATAACGAAATAGTTCTTACTACACTATTCTTGCATTCCTGGAATAAAGTTATCTGTGCATTGTATAATTCTTCCTATGTTCAGTTTTCTTAGTATTCTTCCTCTCTATCAGTGAACATGGTTTCCTCATTTTTTTTTTTTTTTGCGGTACGCGGGCCTCTCACTGTTGTGGCCTCTCCCGTTGCGGAGCACAGGCTCCGGACGCGCAGGCTCAGCGGCCATGGCTCACGGGCCCAGCCGCTCCGCAGCATGTGGGATCTTCCCGGACCGGGGCCCGAACCCGTGTCCCCTGCATCGGCAGGCGGACTCTCAACCACTGCGCCACCAGGGAAGCCCTCATCTTTTAAATATTTAGGATTTTTATACTAAGTTTATAAATGAGATTGGCCTCATTTCTTTGGCCACAAATTTCTTTCACATATTGTCCTTGAAATCCAGATCTGTTTTCTTCAGTTCTCTGTCCGCCTAAGACACAGTGTTGCATTGTCCTTCGGAGTTTTCAGCAATGTGATACTGAGAGTAAGTTGCATTAATATATTTCTCGGGTGTCCTGGCATCTCTAAGTTATTCTCAGTGTTAGAATTAATTTTTCATCACCAGAGTTAATTCTTTAACAGTCAGCACTGATTAGAGTTGCCAAGAGATCCAGCCGGGGTTTTGAGTGAAGATGAAGTCTCAAAAAGAGACATGACTTTGAGATTTCAGTTGAGACTCCATTGCAGAGTTTAAGGTCATGGATTTTGTCTTCAGAGTCAGACAGCCTGTATTTGTTTTGCTTTTTGTAGGCAAGAGGTTAATTTAACTGAGGTATAATTTGTGTACAATATAGAGATTATCATACTAAGTGAAGGAAGCCAGGCAGAAAAAAGACAAATATCATATGATATCGCTTATATGTGGAATCTAAAAAAAAGAAAAAGATACAAATGAACTTATATACAAAAACAGAAATAGACCCACAGACGTAGAAAACAAACTTATGGTTACCAAAGGGGAGCAGGGGATAAATTAGGAGTATGGGATTAACATATACACACTACTATATATAAAATAGCTAACCAACAAAGACCTACTGTATAGCACAGGAAACTATACTCAATATTTTGTAATAACCTGTAAGGGAAAATAACCCGTAAGTTATATATATAACTGAATCACTTTGCTGTACACCTGAAACTTACACAACATTGGAAATCAACTATACTTTAATTTAAAAAATTTACATACAGTAACATTCACCAGTTCTTCAGGTATAATTTGATGAGTTTCACAAAGGTATACCATTCTTTAACCATCGCTCGAATCAATGTATAGAACTTTTCCATCAACCCCAAAAGTCCGCTTGTGCCTCTTTTCATTGAGACCATACCCCCATCCGCTGTTCCCTCACAATCACATGCTTTCCATAGTTTTATATGTTCTAATACTTCATACAAATTGAATGATACAGTAAGAAGTCATTGATGTCTGACTTCTTTCACTTAAAATAATGCTTTTGAGAGTCATCCATGATGTTGCATGTATCATTAGTTCATTCCTTTCTGTCACTGCGTAATAATCAGTGGCACAAATAAGCCACAATATTATCTATTCCCCAGTTGATGAATGTTTTGTACTTAGGGGAGTAGATTTTGGATATTTTGAATGAAGCTGTAATGTACATTGATGTACAAGTCAAAGTGGTTGTACCATTTTGTCATTTTATATTTTCACCAGCAATGCATGACAGGTTTTTTTTTTTTTCTTTACGTCCTTGTCAGTACTTGGTATATTCAGTCTTTTAAATTATAGCAATTCTAGCAGGTTTATAGGAATATTTTATCTAGATTTTAATTTGCTTTTATTGTGCAACTTAAAGCAGCTTTTCGTATGCTTATTTGCCATCTCCTTTTTTGGATGAAGTGTCTGTTTGAAACTTCTGTTCCTTTTTATTGGATTGTCTCTTCTTTTATTAAGTTGGAAAAGTTCTTCATATTTTTTAAATAGAAGTCTTTTAGTCAGGTACATGCTTTGTTAATATTTTCCTCTAGCCTGTGCCTTGATCCTTCTTCATTTTTTAGCAGTGTCTTTTGAATATCACAAGTTTTTAGTATTGAAGGAGTCCAATTTATCAACTTTTCTCTTTTATCATGCATTTTGTGCCCTGTTTAAGAAATCTTTGCCTCACTTAAAATTTTTCTATGCTTTCTTCCAGAAGTTTTATAGTTTTAACCCTTACATTTATAATCCATTTCGAGTTAATTTTGGTTTGAGGCAAACATGAATATCCTATTTGTTTCAACGGCACTTGTTAAATATTTTATTTTATTTTTCTCATCATGCTCATGCTTTTCTCTTGTGGAATATGTGGAATATATACATATTTCATATTATATATATATATATATGTGTGTGTGTGTGTGTGTGTATGTGTATGTGTATGTGTGTCTATAATTTTAAAGAAATGTACTAGTCTGCCCATTCTATCCCTTTTGTCATTTTGGTCTGTCTCTCTAGCTTGAATTTTCCCTTGGCTTTGGGTCATATTTTTTTGCTTCTTTGCATGTCTGGTAATTTTCGATTGGATGTTTGATATTGTTGTTTACAGGATTTTCTTATATTCCTTTAACTACTTTTGAGGTTTGCTCTGGCATGTAGTCAAGTTACTTTGAAAAGGTTCATTCTTCGGAGGCTTTCTTTTCAACTTTCTTAGGTGGGGCCGAAACAGTCTTTTGTCTGTGATTACTCTGTACCTATTACTGAGGCAGTACTCTTCTGAGGCCTCTGTTTGAAGTCCTGCTGGAATGTCTTTCTACCCTGGCTAGTGGGAATGCTAAGTATTCCTGATCTTGTGTGAGCTCCAGGAATTGTTCCACCTCCTCCTTTCCAGGGGGCTTGGTAATTTTCTCAGCTCACCAGAGACTCAGAGGAGCCCTCTGCATATCTGCAGAGTGACTTTTCTCTCTTTTTTTCTGAGGTACTGCCTGGCGAACTCTAGCCACCTTTGCTTCTCAGACTTGAAATTCTGTATCATTAACTCAGCAAGACTGCTGGACAGTTTTAGGGTTCCTTCTTCCTGTGCTCTGGACTGGAAAGTCTCTCCAGGCAGTGAGCTGCAGCACAGAGTTCTCACCTTGTTTGTTTTCCTTTTTCTCTGACTTCTGGGTCTTAAAATAGTTGTTCTATATATTTTTACTACTTTTTGTGTTGGTTGGTTAAGATGAAAGGATAATTCTCGTAGTTCTCCTTAGACTCAGGGTATTTATTGATTCTGGGGGTTTGTGTTTCAGTCCTTTCTCCGCCAGTTACTAGCTGTTGGGTTTTAGCTAGGTGCTTAACCTTTCCTCTGTTAGTTTTCTCTAAAATGGAATAATTGTCATCTGTACGTTATAGGGTTGTTGTGAGGGTTAAGTGAGAAAAGAACATACTTGAAACAGTTCCTTGCACGTATTGGAACTTGCTTTTATCATTACCTCCATACTAAACAAATCTTTTCTTGAATCCATAGATGCTGGCTTCCTAGAATAAGGCCACTCCTATAAAGGAAAAAAGTAGGTCTCAAGCCCGGAAATTCATCCTTGCTAAGGATACCCTTGATGAGACACCATTACCAGGATTTCAGGACAGATCCTAAATGTGGTGGCCACTTCCTAAAAGCTGTTAAAAATGACCAAGTCCCAGGTGAGCTGTTTGGTTTTTTTCCCAGTTTGTTTTGCATTTTTGATTTTTGGAGTTTTATTAAAATGTATTCAATCAAAGAGAACAATATATATAGATACATTGTGGCTAGGAGGGACGTGTTTAGATTGGGAGATAGAATAAATGATCCAGAATAGCTAATCAGGAAGGGAAACTCATCTGCATGTCATAGGGTCCTGCAAGGTGCTGATAATTAGAACATTGCCACATAAGCAGCAGGATCCAGAAGTGGGTTGCCTACATTTCTCTGTTAATACTGGAAACCATCACAAAAGATAAAAATGTGTTGCAAGATTTACTTTGTATTTAAGAAGGAAGCACATGCAGTCAGTAAAGATTTCCTGGACATTTAAGTGTGAAGAAGGGTCTTCCTGTTACTTTTTTTCCTCATCCAGACAGTGGATCCAGTGAAAAGTCATCTTCCTAAGGAAATGTGGGTGGTATAACAGGCACAGATAGAAAACTTTAAAGATCCCTTACCTATTAGAAAAAGATAATAGTAGTGCTTACATAAAGGTTACTGTGCAGATCATTGTGCTACTGTGTGTAAGATGCTTAGAACGATACATAGCACGCAGTGAAAGCTTTGTGTTTCCTTTTTTTTTGAGTATTGTGATTTAATATGTAGTCCAATTTCTAATAGGCAGTTCTGAGCGTAGCATACTTTTGTATATGAAAAACACTGCAGTGGCTACCAAGTGTCTGCAGGACAAGTGCATTCTTGCTCCAAGACGTGTTCCTGCCTGTCACCTGGGCATCTGTCCCTTTCAGCCTCTTCTCCTGTCCCTTTGAACTATATGCAGTTCTTTGAACTCAAATAGATCAGAAGGCATTTGACGGCAGGACCATGCTCTATTTCCTTTTTTAATGCAAAATGTATATATAGTAAGTAACATTAAATGCTTGTAAGGTGGGTTGCAGATTGTCTTTAGATAGTTTAAAGTTTCAGTGACATTTTACATTGGGTAAGTGAATGAGTGAAGAAGTGAATGAAGAATGCACAAAGAAAGGAGAGCTTTAATGAATTTAGCCCACAGAATGTCAATCAAAACTAGGTACAGGGCTTCCCTGGTGGCGCCGTGGTTGAGAGTCCGCCTGCCAATGCAGGGGACACGGGTTCGTGCCCCGGTCCGGGAAGATCCCACATGCCGCGGAGCGGCTGGGCCCGTGAGCCATGGCCACTGAGCCTGTGCATCCGGAGCCTGTGCTCCGCAACAGGAGAGGCCACAACAGTGAGAGGCCCGCGTACCGCAAAAAAAAACCCAAAAAACTAGGTACAGAATGATATATGTTTATACGTTTTCATAGTAAAAATAGAATAATATCCTATAGATATAGGATATTATTATACTTACTATTTTATTCCATTATATTAACTCCAGATTAAAAAGGATTATGTTACAACAGGGTTTACTGTCATTCAATGATGTGGCTGTGGATTTCACCTGGGAAGAGTGGCAGCTGCTAGACATTTTTCAGAAGAACCTCTACCGGGATGTGATGTTGGAAAATTATAGCAACCTAATGTCATTGGGTAAAGACAACTTTCCTAAATATCTCAGCATAAGCCCATTTATTGCCTGTCTTTTATCCATTGCTACAATTTATGCGTACTCTGATATCGTCAATGATTTTGGACTTGGACTAGTATAGGTAGGTAACAGAGCTTATTTTATTTAGTATCATACAGTGACTGTACTTAATTTCATTTTCCAAGTGAAAAGTTTCAATTTTGCTGAGATTTAAACTATACATTCCCTGAAACAGAACTTTTCCTCACAGGACCCAATACTGCTCAGATTCTCTGTGATTACCCCCCTTGTCAGGTTATCAAGTTACCAAGCCAGAACCAGTGATGCACTTGGAGAAAGGAAAAGAAAAAGAAAAAGCAGTAGTAGAGAGGGAATTCCCAAGTCAGTGTGGTCCAGGTGAGTGAAACCAATGCAGTGGGAGTTCATGGAAGCAAAGTAACAGTTGGTCATTGTTGGGTTGGGAACTTTGTTATTTTAATATATTTTTTAATTGAAGTATATTTAATTTACAATGTTATGTTAGTTTCAGATGTACAGCAGAGTGATTCAGTTATATGTGTGTGTGTATATATATATATAGATATAGATATAGATATAGATATATATAGATATATAGATATATATATTCTTTTTCAGATTCTTTTCCATTATAGGTTATTATAAGATATTGAATATAGATCCCTGTGCTATACAGTAGGTCCTTGTTGCTTGTGTATTTTATATATAGTAGTGTGTATCTGTTAATCCCAAACTCCTGATTTATCCCTCCCCCCATTTTAATATTTTTTTCTCATAGTCTCTGAACCTTTAGAAGCGACTTTGAATGAAAAGAAGTCTTCAGTATGAATGTTGCCTGCTTCTCTTACTACCCTTCCATATATGACTCTCTTTTGCTAGCCACCTAGAATGAGACTTACCTCCTGTATCTACCCTGGGTCAGATCTTTGCCTAGTTCATTTGGTCTTTCCTTTTTTGCTTAGTTTTTCTTTTACCGTAGCTCATTAGACACAACCAACCTCTTTTACCTTATATCCATATATCTCTTCTATTTTGCTTTCAAATATTCATAGATTTGTTCCAATGTTTGATGACACCCATGTCCTTCAGTTCATTACTTATTACTGTTTCTTTTATTGGGTGCCTCAGACTTACGTTGTGCACCTGCTGTATCACTTTCTCCATCTCTTTTGCTATTGACTTGAGATTTCATCCCTCTCCATTTCATGATAATGGTAGTATTCATTGATTTTTTTTTTCCAGAAGTAATGTGGCAAGTTTTTGATTGGCATCAGGAAGATAACAGGAAGTGTGGACCTGTGGAGAGAGATCATGAAAACAATGCATTGGGAAAAATATTTCCTTTGAGCAAAAACTTTGTTTCATTTACAGAAAGACCCCATAAATGTGTCTCAAGAGGAATAAGTTTGAAACACAATTCAGACCCAAGTTTTCAGAGTAAAAGCTATGCAGAAATGAACTCTGATGAGTTAAATGGTTATGGGAAGTCATTTTTCCATACTCTACATGAAACCTCCCACCCTCGAGCCCAGTACTATGAACACAATTTATGTGTGAGGTCTTTCAGCACAGTAACAAATCTTAAAAGACATCACAGAATTCACACAGAAGGGAAACCTTACGAATGCAGTGAATGTCCCAGATCCTTCAGGTATAAGTCAAAGCTCATAATACACCAGAGAACCCATACAGGAGCGAAGCCATACAGATGCAGTGAATGTCAGAAAGGTTTCAGTACAAAATGTCATCTCACTCTGCACCAGAGAACTCATACAGGAGAGAAACCGTATGAATGTATCGAGTGTCAGAAATCCTTTAGAACAAAATATCATCTCATTCTACACCATAGGACTCATACAGGAGAGAAACCCTATGAATGCAAAGAATGTGGAAAAGCTTACAGGGAAAAGACGAAGCTCAGACTACATTACAGAACACATACAGGAGAGAAACCTTTTGAGTGTAGTGATTGTGGGAAAGGTTTTATGCAAAAGTCAAACCTGATTATCCATCAAAGAATCCATACAGGAGAGAAACCCTATGGATGTAAAGAATGTGGAAAGGCCTTCTGTGGTAAGTCTCAGCTTGTTGTTCACCAGCGAAATCATACAGGAGAAAAATCCTATGAATGCAGGGAATGTGGGAAAGCCTTCAATAAAAACTTGCACCTCATAACACATCAGAAAATTCATATCAGACAGAAACCTTATGAATGCAGTGAATCTGGAAAAGCTTTTGTACACACATCACAGCTCATTCTACATCAGAGAAATCATACAGCAAGAACACCTTATGAATGCAAGGGATGTGGGAAAGCCTTTAATAAAAAGTCACACTTCATAACCCATCAGAGAATTCATACGGGAGAGAAACCTTATGAATGCAGTGAATGTGGGAAGGCTTTTATAGACAAGTCACAGCTTATTGTTCATAGAAGAACTCATACGGGAGAGAAACCTTATGAATGCAAGGAATGTGGGAAAGCCTTTAATAAAAAGTCATCCCTCATAACACATCAGAGAATTCATACGGGAGAGAAACCTTATGAATGCAGTGAATGTGGAAAAGCTTTTATAGACAAGTCCCATCTCATTGTCCATCAGAGAACTCATACAGGAGAGAGACCCTATGAATGCAGTGAATGTGGAAAAGCTTTCATACGAAAGGCAATGCTCATTGTCCACCAGAGGACACATACAGGAGAGAAGCCCTTCGTATGCCTTGAATGCCAAAAAGCCTTTAGCAGTATGGCAGTGCTCAGTAGACATCAGTTGATTCATACAGGAGAGAAACCCCATGGATGCAGTGAATGTGGGAAGGCTTTCCGCCAAAAAAGCCATCTTATTATCCATCAACGATGCCATACTGGAGAGAAACCCTATGGATGCATTCCATGCGGTCAAATCTTCAACCAGAAGTCACAGCTCATTAGACATCAGAGACATCACACAGGAGAGAAACCATATCAGTGCACTCAATGTGGGAAAGACTTTTTTGAGAAATCATACCTCAGTGTCCATCAGAGAAGTCATGCAGTGCAGAAGCCTTATCAATGTGGTGAGTGTGGGAAAACTTACTCTGTCAAGTTCTTTCTCACTTCACATGAGGAAATTCATACATGAAAACAATCCCAGGAACACAGCACTGGGAAGAATTTAGTGAGATGCCAGATCTCCCTGAATATAAGAAAATTCACACGAGAGTCACCCTGTGAATGCAGGGAAAGTTAGGGTACTTTTCCATTAATTTTGGCCTTTGTAAGTTTCAAAACTTACCCAGAAGAGAAATCTTTTAAATGCAGTGAATATAGGAAAATTATCTACTACCAATGTAGCCTCATATTTCATGAGAAAAAAGGCAGTATGAATGAAAAGTTGAAATCTCTTCTTGAGAAGAGATCCCATTATACATCGCACAAAAGAAACCTTTGGGTACAACAGATGTTTCTGATAGGCTATCATAAAGTAGTCGGTTTTCACTGTGGTAAAAAACTCACAAATATTGTGAATTCTTGAGTAGCTTCCAAACAAATGAGTTTTCATACCAAAGAATACAGATGGCTGAAGACTTGTGATAAGGGATGCCTCTGGCATGAAGTCCAAACTTATCATGCATCAGATAATATTTTTTAAGGAGAATCAGTAGAGTGTAATGGTGGGAAAGTTTATTTACATGTAAACAACTTTATAATAAAAATTTTGATAATTGCATTACCATGTATTTATAGAAAATGTAACAAAGTAGTCAGTTAGGAAGAGCAGATAACTTTAGCATGCCAAAGGACACTTTGTTTCATGTTTGAATATATTGTATAGTCAAAGAAGTAAATTAAGAAAGGTCCCAGATGTATGTATTTGCTTTGTGTCTGAGTATTTTTGTAGAACATGTATATGATGATTTTCAAATTTCACAAGATAATGAAAGTTGTGTACCACGAAATTCTTGTTCCAGTTTGTATGTCTAATATCTACCAAAAATGCCAACATAGTGAAATATATAAATCACAAGGGAAGTAATTCAGCTTAACATTAAACAATACTATAACACCATTTACACCTTTTTGGTTTTTGTTTTACTGTTACTGGTATTGTAAATGAATCTGGTACTTTTCAGCCCTTAGGAATGATAAATTTTTTTAAATTAAATTTAAATTTTTAAAATTTATTTAAATTATCTTCTGGTTGTCACTCAGAAAACAAAAAACAAAAAAAACAAAAAAAGCCCCACTACAAATATTGAAGTTTTTTGTTTGTTTGTTTGTTTTGTGGTACGCGGGCCTCTCACTGTTGTGGCCTCTCCCGTTGCGGAGCACAGGCTCCGGACGCGCAGGCTCAGTGGCCATGGCTCACGGGCCCAGCCGCTCCGCGGCATGTGGGATCTTCCCGGACCAGGGCACGAACCCGTGTCCCCTGCATCGGCAGGCGGACTCTCAACCACTGCGCCACCAGGGAAGCCCAATATTGAGGTTTAAGAGTGATAAGTAGTCACAGCTCCTCTGTCCCGAAATGAGTTCTGAAAAACTTGAAGCAGCTGCTATTTTCAAAGAAATGAAGATTAAAATGTCACTTGTCTTGGTGGTTTTGCTGAAATGGGGAATGAATATGGCTTAGACTTACAGCCAGACGTGCTTGCCACAGCTTTCCTCCATGAAAACGTAGTTTATTTGTTTCCTAGAGCTGCTGTAACAAAGTATACTATTAACTGAACGGGTTAAAACAGCAGAAATTTACTACTGTCTCAGTTCTGGAGGCCAGAAGTCCAAAGTCAAGGTGTCATCAGGGCCGTGCTCCCTCTGAAACCTGTTGAAGATTCCTTCCTTGCCTCTTCCTAGCTCCTGGTGATTTATGGTCAACTATTGGCTTTCCTTAGTCTGCAGCTGTGTAACTCCAACCTCTGTCTTTGTCATCACATGGCATGCTCCCTGTGTGCCTCTGTGTCTCCACATGGCCAACTTCTAAGAACACCAGTTATTGGATTTGGAACCCACCCTACTCCAGGATGAGCTCATCTCAACTAAACTCCATCTATAGCAACTCAGTTTTCTGAGGCACTGGAGGTTAGGACTTCAACATACTTCTTTTCGGTTGGACGGAGTGGATACACGATTCATCCAAAACTCCTAGTACAATTGACCCTTGAACATTGCAGGGGTTAGGGGCGCTGTCCCCCTATGCAGTTGGGAATCGTTATATAACTTTTGACTCCCCCAAAACTTAACTACTAATAGCTTTCTAATGATTGGAAGCCTTACCAATAACATAAACAGTCGATTAACCCATATTTTATATGTTATATGTATTATATACTGTATTCTTACAATGAAGCTAGAGAAAAGACAATGTTATTAAGAAAGTCATATAAGGGGGAATTCCCTGGCAGTCCAGTGGTTAGGACTCGGTTCTTTCATTGCCGTGGGCCCAGGTTCAGTCCCTGGTCAGGGAACTAAGATCCTGCAAGCCACACGGCGTGGCCAAAAAGAAAAGTCATAGGGAAGAGAGCATATGTTTAAAGTACTGCACTGTATTTATCAATACCATAAGTTTACATCATCTGTTTACGAGCTGAATCATCTGTCAGTATCTACATCAATATTATATGATACAAAACACTGTAGATGTTATATGTATTACTAACAGCATCAAAAATGAAAAAGTAATGTGAAAAAAATTCGTTTATTTACAGATATAACAACTCATACACTGATAATGAAGAAGCAGCAATAATATTTTATCGTCTTGGGCACACTCTGTTGTTCAACTGTGTTTTTCCCTCACCTGTTATTTATCCTAGTGTTCATAGGCACACTTTTTGTTTATTTATTTATTTTTTTTTTTGGTGGGGCATATATCTAGGAGTGGATTTGTTGGGCCATGGAGTGATTTTTAAGACTTTAAAGTGGAAAATGTAAAAATATGCAAGAGTAGAAAGCTTCAAAAATTTTAAACATTTTGTTGATTTCACTGATTGCCTTTCCTCCCCCCCCCCCAGGAATATTTTTAATCAAATGTCATATAGTATAATTTCCTCCTTAAATACTTTAATATGTATCTGTAACAGATAAGGATTTTAAAGAGACTATAGTCACCATTATACTCAACAAAATAGACAGTATTTCTTGAATATATTCGGGTTCTCCAGTAGTGTGTGTGTGTGTGTGTGATTTATTATAAGGTATTGGCTCACATGATTATGGAATCTGAGAATTTGGAGGTGGAAAGGGTGGGGAAGACTTCTTTCTGAGAGATTAGTAATTCTGTTAACTGTTCCTGAGAAACTCACCTCATCGAAAGAACAAAATATTGACAGCTTAACTTGCCCACATCTGCCAATTCAAGACCAGAGTAGCCCCAGAGGGCCTTGAACAAGATATTGGGGAAAACAGCCTTTCTGTCAAAGTTTATTTTGCTTGAAGCAGACCATTTGTTCTTGGGTGTGGGCTATAAAGATGTTTCTGTTTGCGAGATCTACCATTAACTCTTATTCTATTGTAAAGAGAACATTTATTCAACTGCTAATAATCGGAGGAATCTTGTTGCATATTACAATTACCAGGGAGTTTTGTGAATAAATACAGGTACCTGGGACTTCCTTGGTGGCGCAGTGGTTAAGAATCTGCCTGCCAATGCAGGGGACACGGGTTCGAGCCCTGGTCTGGGAAGATCCCATATGCCGCAGAGCAACTAAGCCCGTGAGCCACAACTACTGAGCCAGTGCACCACAACGAAGAGTAGCCCCCGCTCGCCACAACTAGAGAAAGCCCGCCTACAGCAATGAAGATCCAACACAGCCAAAAATAAAGTAAATTTAAAAGAAAAATACAGGACTTCCCTGGTGGCGCAGTTGTTAAAAATCCTCCTGCCAATGCAGGGGACACAGGTTCAAGACCTGGTCTGGGAAGATCCCACGTGCCGCGGAGCAACTATGCCTGTGCGCCACAACTACTGGGCCTGCACTCTAAAGCCCGCGAACCACAACTATTGAAGCCTGTGCACCTAGAGCCTGTGCTCTGCAACAAGAGAAGCCACCGCAATAAGCCCGCTCACCGCAGCGAAGAGTAACCCCCGCTCGCCTCAACTAGAGAAAGAGCCCTAGCGCAGCAACGAAGACCCAATGCAGCCAAAAATAAATAAATAAATTTATTAAACAAACAAACAAACAAAAAAACCAGGTTCCTGCATTAAGCACCAGACTTTATTAACCAGATGCCTTGATGCTACAGTGACCTAACCCATATTTTATTTTTAATTGTTTAATTTTTTTTTTTTTGGAGGATAGTTGAATTACAATATTGTGGTCTAACCCATATTTTTAAAAAAAATACCTCCCCAAGCGATTCTGTTGGAACAGTATCAGTTGTAGATCCAACGTTTGGGAAACAGTTATCTAGATGGTATTTGGAGCCGGGAAGGGCATGAGATGGGAATGTGAGGGGAAAAACACAGTTGAGCAATCCACAGCGTCCCAAGATTATGAAACATTTACACAGATTTTCTTTTATCTTGTAGCAGTGGTAACTCTTAGGGTGGGATGAAATACAGGAGAGATCTCCAGTCTCTGGAATGTACGTTGTGGAATGAAGGGGACTTCCTGGATTAAAAACAAAACAAAAAACAAAAAGCTTCCTTGGATAAAAACAGCAAGGTCCTACTGGGACACACAGGGAACTGTATTCAATATCCTGTGATTAAACCATAAAGGAAAAGAAAAAAAGTTCCTCATTCAGATGGCCTTAGAAATTCGCTCTAGAAACTCCCAGGGAAAATAATCTAACTCTCCCAAAAGTCCTCTCCTAATGAGGGTCAGAGAGCTGAGGATGAGGCGACTCGTATTTCCTTGCTTTCTGTTTTAGGCAGCCGCGAGGTGGAGCTCGATTTCATTCGTTTTTCATTAGCAGTTGGGACAAACTGAGCGATACCAAAGCCAGTCATGCCAGGATTGTTTACTGCCGCTGCTTTTTGACCCCTCAGCTCTGTCCTAATTATGTACTGATGCGGTACAACCAGTTGCTTCTCATTGCTTAGAATTTACTCGCATCTAGCTGGAAGGACGGCTGCCAAAAGCATGGTTTTAGGCGGATGAATTTCCACTCACTTCTTGCCATGAAGGAGAGGGGTGAATATCGAGTAGGAAGCTGGCAGTTTCTACCACATCCTACTCATTTGTCTACACAACATCCCTGTATACTCTTGTCCCCAAAGAGAAGTAGCCCCATCCTTCCCAAGGGAGACAGCTCCAAAGTTTTATTTTGGAGTTTTAGACTCAATCAGGTCTAGAAATATTTGTGGCGAGCAGTCCATAAACTTTAAAAGAATCCTCAGAGACCCAATATACGATAGCGCAGTGAGAATGGGCATCCACAGTGAAAACTTCCAGTGAAGAACAGAAAACTGGGGAGGATATAGCAGGCACTATTCTATTGCAACCAAGGCCAATGGGCAGGAATAGTAAGAGTTCCCTGTCCTGGCAGTCAATCTGGAAGCACTCCTTCTCCTATCTAGAGGATGTACACCATCCTTCATGACTCCTGGCTTTGCTCCCTTGTCTTTATTAGTTGTTGCTTATTTTCTATGGCCACATCTTCGTTGGGCATTGAAGAGTACACATTTCTTGGGAATTAAAAAGCATTTCTAAGAGTCAAGAATGCAAATGAGCTGGGTAAACTTCTTTGCATGAAAAATGCAAAAACTTTAGGGGTGACATGAGGGGAAGGGAGAAAAAAGGATGACTGAGTAAAAACAGTGGAGTGGGTGAAGGACTTTTTTTTTGGTACGCGGGCTTCTCACTGTCGTGGCCTCTCCTGTTGCGGAGCACAGGCTCCGGACGCGGAGGCTCAGCGGCCATGGCTCACGGACCCAGCCACTCCGCGGCATGTGGGATCTTCCCGGACCGGGGCGCGAACCCGCGTCCCCTGTATCAGCAGGCGGCCTCTCTCAACCACTGCGCCACCAGGGAAGCCCGTGAAGGACTTTTGATAACAAGACTAGCTAATATTCATTTTGAGTGCTTTCTTTTGCCAACTCATCAGGAGTGTGTTATATGATGGAGGGCAATTTGTGAGTGATTATTTGCAGAAAGCAAGGAAAAGGCTGAGTGCTAGTGTAAACTGATTTATTTCAAAACAAAGTCGTCAGGCAACAAGGGTACTTTACTTGAATCCGAGATTTAAAA
The DNA here is from genome assembly GCA_004363435.1 of Platanista minor. NCBI lineage: Eukaryota > Metazoa > Chordata > Mammalia > Artiodactyla > Platanistidae > Platanista > Platanista minor. The sequence goes on along the minus strand of RJWK010031694.1, from coordinate 6,789 downwards.
CCAGAGGTGTTCATGAAAAGGTACAGCACGTGGAAATTTGTATTTTGCTTTTTAAAAACTTTTTATTATATTTTTACTTTTGGCCGCACCACGCAGCATGTGAGATCTTAGTTCCTGGACCAGGGATCAGACCCACACCCCCTGCAATGGAAGTGCAGAGTCTTAACCACTGGACTGCCAGGGAGGTCCCTGGGAATTTGTGAAAATTGGTTGCCAAGGGGAGGGGTTTGGGGCAGGGGAGGAAAGGATTGGGAGCTTGGGGTTAGCAGATGCAAACTAGTATATATAGACTGGATAAACCACAGGGTCCTACTGTATAGCACAGGGAACTATATTCAATATCCTGTGATAAACCAGAATGGAAAAGAATATGAAAAAGAATATATATGTGTATAACTGAGTCACATTTGTGTACAGCAGAAATTAACACAACATTGTAAATCAACTATACTTTAATAAAAAAATAAAATAAAATAAATGTGGTTTTGATGATATTATTCAGACATTATTTAGACTAACCTAGTACTAACCTAACCCATCTCCAAAATGCTTGTAAAGTAAACCGTAAATGCTGTCTTGGTTTAAGCCATTGTTAGGTGTAATTGTAAATTGCAAATTACTTATAATTGAAAGCACCCTAATTGATACAAGACCTTGGGAATAATGTTTTTAGGATGACTGTCCTTACCTCTGTCTCTATTTTCCCATATTTCCCCATATCACCGTGATACCCTTGGATGACACTTTTCTTAAAATTTCAGAAAGATTGCCATCCCTTTGGTCTAGAAGCCTACTAATGAGCTTCCACAGGAGCAGAGGATTATGGCATTAATCTTGGTAGTGGTGAGTGGATGGGGACTGTTCTGTCTTGTCCCACTGTCAGATTCTTCACCTCCTACCTGTGGGAGCACTCTGTGCTTCTGGTTCTTGTCTGTCTCATCTTCATCTCTGCCTTTCATTAGTATCTCTGATTCGTCTCACCTCAGTCCTTGCCTCTCTCTTTATCCCAGTTCCTTGAGAGAGAAGAGACCTGGCTACCCAGATTCTATGACTGTTGATGTTGAGAGGGTTGAACTTCTGCATCCCACAGAGGATGGAGCTTGAGAAAAAGAGTCAGGTGCTTGAGTCTCTAAAAGGACCCAGTCTACTCCCCAAATGCTCTTAAAACAAGTACCGTATTGGTGTATTCTCGAGCCCACTGAGAAGCAGAAAGGGCCCTAGTTTTCTCTTACCCAATTGGTTTCAGCTCCCTTCCCCTTTCCCCGTTCCTTTGGTGTTTCATGTTTTTTGGAGGGTGGGGGGTTCACCACGCATGGCTTGCAGGATCTTTCCCAACCAGGGATCGATCGAACCCGGGGCCCCTGCAGTGAAAGCGCTGAGTCCTAATCATTGGACCACCAGGGAATTCCCTGGTGTATCTTCAATGAAGACCTTTAGAACCAGAGTCACTCTCCTCAGGAGACCAGGGCTTAGAACTGTCCAGAGCAAGGACCACAGTTGGTGGAAAGTCTAGGTGAAAAAAACGTATCCCTGGGGGCTGGGGAGCTAGACAAGGGCACGCTCAGTAGAATGGCGGGGACAAAAGACTCTTTGGAGAGAGTCATAGACAACTATGAGGTGAAGAAATGAATACTGCAAACATACACAACTCTTTTGGGATGTTTGGCTGTGGAGAAGGAGAGCCAAGGAGCTGGTTGGAAACTAAGGAAGAATGTGGAGAAGAAAAGAGGTTCTATACCTTATTGGGTGCTGCTGGGAATGATGGACGGGAAGGGAAAGATTCGATGCTGCAGGAGAGAGAGATGAGTGAAGGAGGGAAGTTCTTGAGAAAATGAGATGAGTGGGATTCAGAGGACGAGTAGGACAGATCTTGGGCAGGGAGACTTGTTTTCTGATCGCGGAGGTGAAGACAGAACGGTGGTGCAGGTGCATCTTGTTTCTCCATTCATCCACCGAGGGACCTTTGGTTGTTTCCACCTTCCGGCTATTGTGAGGAGCGATACTATGAACATCTGTGCACACGTTTTCGTTGGAGTGCCTGTTTTCTCTACGCACCGTTTGCCCAGTACGTCCTCTTGGAGGCAGGAAATGTATCTTCTTCAGCTAAGTAATCTGCCTGGGAGGTGTCTTGCATATTAGCAATTGTGGGAGCAGCTGTGATACTGTAATGACAGTAAGGAATATATATTTGGTCTTCATCCCTGTTCCTGGCACAGAGCTCCCCAAGCCCTTGGAATTCCCCGCGAGGACAGCAATAAAGGTGCCTTTTTGTTATGTTAATGAGGAGGCTTCTGAAGAGCACCTAAGGATGGGGGGATGGTCACCAGAGGAACCAACCCTATGAGTAGAGGGTTGGAACTTTCAGCCCCACTCCTGGACCTGTGAGTAGCTGGAGATTGAGTTCCATCAATCCCCATCAATGGCCAATGATTTAATCAATCTTGCCTATGTAATGAAGCCTCCATAAAAACTCAGAAGGACGGGGTTTGGAGAGCTTCCAGGTTGGGGAAAACCCAGAAGGCTTTCACGTGCCACCATGGCGAGCCCCAAACTTCACGGGTACTGTTAAAAAGGAGACAGCTGGGGCTTCCCTGGTGGCACAGTGGTTAAGAATCCGCCTGCCAATGCAGGGGACACGGGTTCGAGCCCTGGTCGGGGAAGATCCCACATGCCGCGGAGCAACTAAGCCCGTGCGCCACAACTACTGAAGCCCATGAGCCTAGAGCCTGTGCTCCACAACAAGAGAAGCCACCGCAGTGAGAAGCCCATGCACCCCAGCGAAGAGTAGCCCCTGCTCGCCGCAAGTAGAGAAAGCCCGCGCACAGCAACGAAGACCCAACACAGCCAAAATAAATAAATTCAGTAAAGAAAATAAAAGGAGACAGCTGGCCCCAAATGGAGTCACTTGTGCCGGTCAACCAAGACTTAATACCTAACCTAACTGCAGTTTCAACCCTCCCCCCACCCCCTTTCCCGCAGAAATGTAACCTTTAACCAGCCAACCTGGAATTTCCTGCCTAGTACCAGGAGGTAATCCACTGATAGACCCCCTTTCCCCTTATGGGGGGTGACCTTGCCTGAAACGATGCATTCGCTGTTGATAAACCCCACCTTCCACCCCTACCTCTACCTTTACCAACCTTTCCTTTTGTTTAGCTCAGTGAAGTTCCTTCCCATTTGCTCGATGGGATGCTGCCTGGTTCATGAATTGTTCAATACAACCAATTTGATCTTTTTTGATTTTTGTTGTTTAACAGTACAAAAGATCCTTTGTTCAGGACCTCGCCCCATGTGTCTCTGGCTGTTGATTCATAGCCTTTAATATCCTTTGTAATAACCCAGCAATGCAGTGAGTAAATGGGTTTCCTGAGTTCTGTGAGCCACTCTAGCAAATGAATCACACCCAAAAAGGGGATGTCACAGGAACCTCTGATTTATAGTTGGTCGGTCAGAAGCCCAGATGACAACCTGGACTTGTGATTGGCATCTGAGGTGGAGGAGAGAGCAGAGCAGTCTTGTGGGACTGAGCCCGCCCTTAACCTGTGGAATCTGATGTGATCTCTGGGTAGAGTGTCAGAGTTGAATTGCAGTGATGCCAAAAACTTGGCCTCTGTGCACGGGTGCCGAATTGAATCTTGGAGACAAAGTTCTGGGTGAAGTAGAAAAAGGTAGCTTGGGACTTCCTTGGTGGTGCAGTGGTTAAGACTCCGCACTTCCAGTGCAGGGGGCACGGGTCTGATCCCTGGTCGGGGAAGTTCTGCATGCCACGGGGTGTGGCCAAAAGATGAAAAACTATTAAAAAAAAAAAAAAAAAAAAGAATAGCTTTATTGCTTTGCCAGGCAAAGGGGGACACAGTGGGCTTGTGCCCTGAAAAACTGTGGGACCCAACCTGGGGGGATTTGGGGAGGAGTTTTATAGCAATGGTTCAAGGGCAGGGTTGCTGATAAGGATCAGGCCTACACTCCTTTAATCTGGCCTCAGGTGGTCTCCTGATGAGCTTCTCTGGTTCCTTTAATCTGGCCTCAGGTGGTCTCCTGATGAGCTTCTCTGGTTCCTTTAATCTGGCCTCAGGTGGTCTCCTGATGAGCTTCTCTGGTTCCTTTAATCTGGCCTCAGGAACTCAGGGAAGGTCACGGAGGCTAGAGTCTATTCCCTACAAACAAGAAATGGGGTACACAGAAAGGCTTCCATGTCCAGGAGCCCCACGGGGTCCTGCTTGGTTTCACTAGGACACCCAGCTGGTGCTGGAGAATTACTTGCTTTGGGAAGAAATCCATATATTGGAATTAGGGTCAGAATCAGGCCGTCACACCTCCCAAGAGCCCCTTCCCACTTTCTTCCTCCTTTGACCAAACTCTTTTTCATGGCAGCCATGCATCCCTCCCAGAGTCTAAATCTCCAGTGGAGGAACTAGATTATACACTTAATTTAATTTTAATCCATTTACATCTAATAGCTGCATGTAGCTAGTGGCCACGGGCTTGGCCAGTGTGACTGAGGGCTGCCCACCCTCCTCTCCCATCACATCTGAGCTGATTACGGCTGTTCTGGGTCCAGCTTGCCTGTGTGTTCTGGCCAGAGAGCGGGCTCACAGGCCCCAGGGAACACGAAGGAATAAGCATCTTCACACTCTCCGGTTTGTCTTCGTATTCCCAGTTTTCTCTCTGCTTTCGACAACGGTGTTTGTGATATAGCCATTAACATTTCCTGATCACCTTTAAAACCTCCAAGAGGGACATCCCTGGTGGTCCAGTGGTTAGGACTCCTAGCTTCCACTGCACGGGGTGCAGGTTTGATCCCTGGTTGGGGAACTAAGGTCCCACATTCTGTGCGGTGTGGCCCCCCCCCCCCAAAAAAAAAAAAACCCTCCAAAAGACCTGTATGTCCTCAGCCCAGATGTGCAGAGGGCCACAGGACATCAGGAGCATGGAGGTAAGTGAATTGGATATTTAGATTCCAAGGAGGTTCCAGCGCACCCCCAAAAGGCACTAACACAGGCACTGTGGCAGCATATCCTTGGCTGTTTGGAAACCAGGAGTGATCCCTCCCAGTTCCTGTTACTCAGGCGGCCCCAGATCTACCTCCCCTTCTGGTCCCTCAGCTCGGCTCCTTCGGAAGTCGCTAAAGCTTGGGAAACTTTGCCCAGGTCAGAAAATAATCCATGAGGGGTAAAGAACGGAGAACTTCAGCTCTCAGGTGACTAAGAGGGAGTCCTGGGGACCCAGACTACCAGCACTGAGGGCTTCCTCTCTTTGAGCCTCTGTCTTCTCACTTGTAAATTGGGTCTATTAACAATCCTTCCTGTGCAAGATTGTCTGCATAACGAAAAGAGGCATTGTGGATTCACGCCACGAAATGCTCCTCTATGGGAATGAGAAGGAGCAAAGCATAACATGCACGACTGTGGCTGAATCTCACAGGCATAACAACACAGAGGGAAAGAAGCCAGGCACAAAAGAGGATGCACTGTCCCGTTCCACTTATGTGATGTAGAGTGAGGACGCTGTTTATCCCCAAGCGTGTGTGTAGGATGTCTGGAAGGGGGCAGTGGGGACATTCTGCTTCTTGATCTGGGTGCTTGTTATTCAGGTGTATTAACATTGTGAATGTTGGTTGATGGCACATTTATGATATGTGCAATGGTTTGGGTGTATATTACATTCCAGTGAAAAGTTTACTGAGAGAGAAAAAGGAGGGAGGGATAGAGAGAGGTGAGCGATGGAGAGACAAGAGAAGGAGGGAGGGAGAGGAGATGGAGGGAAGGAGAAAGGAAGAGAGCGGAAAAAAAAATGGGAGGGAGAGATCAGAGGGATGGAGAAACAAGGAAAGCAGGGAGGAGCACTTTCCTGGAGCAGCAAAGGTAAAGAAAGGGTGAGTCTTAGAATCTTCTGCAGCCGAACGGATGACGTGGGGTGAGTTGATACAGGGTTCAGTAGAGTCAGTGGAAATCATTTCTTATCCTTCCCCCCCGACCCCCATCCACACATCTGGAGGCTGGGAGAAACACCAGCACCACAGACAGAAATAGCCAGGTTCCAAGCACAGTCGTCAGTGACCTCAAGCAGCTGGACAGTGCCTGAGCCAGAGAGGCTGCCATTGACAAGTGCCCTCTGTTGTCAATACTATTTCCATGGCCTGGAGCCGGCCTCGGTCTCCCAAGCCTCAGAGTAGCCAGGGCCCATGATTCCTGGGACCCGGACATGATGGAGGCCCCACGTCTGTCCCACTCATCCCCAACCCGTATATCAGAGGGCGACTGAGATGGCTCGTGCTAGCTCACACACACTTAACGTTTCAGGATTTTTTTGTTTACTGAAGGATAGTTGATTTACTATCCTTCAATAAAAAGTGTGTTAATATCTGCCGTACAGCAAAGTGAGTCAGTTATACATATATATACATAACTGTTTATTTTTTAATTTTTTTTTAGTTGCAGCTTGCGGGTTTCTTAGTTGCGGCATGCCTGTGGGATCTAGTTCTCTGACCAGAGATTGAACCCCCTGCATTGAGAGCACAGATTCTTATCCACTGGACCACCAGGGAAGTTCCTATACATACTTTTTAAGAATCTTCTTTTCCACTATGGTTTATCACAGGATACTGCACATAGTTCTCTGTGCTACACAGTAGGACCCTGTTGTTTATCCATCCTATATATAAAAGCTTACATCTGCTAACCCCAATCTCCCACTCCATCCCTCCTCTAATCCCCTCCCCCTTGGCAACCACCAGTCTGTTCTCTATGTCTGTAGGTCTGTTTCTGTTTTGTAGATAAGTTCATTTGTGTC